>JAHPZR010055590.1:27500-37500 GCA_019787425.1 Platygyra sinensis | reverse complement strand
CAATGATAGCGCATGATAGCTGTTGGTCAAACGGAAGTGCGCGCCTCAACTATCATCGTCTATCGTCAACTATCATCGACTATCATGGACCGTTTGGCCAGGCCTTGAGAAGCTACTGCGGCGACGCCGACGAAAACGTCGATTAAAAAATGAATTTATATTTTACCTACGAAATTCGGGATCGATCACTGTCAAAGCTATCGCGAAACTGAATCTGGGATACCGCAATGAATTTGAAACAGAATTTTAAAAAATTACCCGTCGTAGTTGACGTTCTTCAGACAACGCAGAATTGGTCATTTCACGTTGTTGTTTTGCAGAGGACGGCACAGAAATGTACAAAGAGTTACAACGCACGTGCAAAACCATTGTTCTGCTTGTTAAAGCTTTTGTTAAACTACTCCAAAAAATGCAAAAAAAAATGTTCCGTCTAATTACCTTTTCTGATTTTGATGCTCATACAAGTCCCTTGTTTTTTCAACTTAAACTTCTAAAACTTGAGGTAATATATCAAACACGAGTGACTGTGTTTCATCGGGACATCCAAACACCGAGAAGAGGGTTGAAAATACGACGCGCAGCGGAGTAGTTTTGACGAAATTCGAGGTGTTTGGGATAGCCGTTGAAACACTGTCTCGAGTGTTTGATATATCTTCTCAATCGAAACAAAAAAAAATAAGGAGTAAATGGTGAAGTAAAATCGTCAAAATCTATGCTAATTAAGACCGGGTATCCAAACCTCATTCTCGGATGTGATTTTCTTTGTTTTAACTTGATGAGTTATTAATGAGTTTGGGAAGATCATATCAAACTGCAAACTTTTTACTTCATGCACCAATTGGTGGTTTTCCCGTCTCGCAAGTAAGCATAATTATGACGCAAGTGAAAAATGAAATAGCTTACCATTCACTAAATTGAGTCAAGAAATTGAAAAATCGTAGAATAGTAATAAATAAACAACGTGCCAAAGTTTAGGGGATGTGCGATATTCCGAACTCGAGTTATTCGGCAAAAGGTATCACTAAAAATTATAGTGTTTAGTATGGAGACGCCATGTTGGAGCCCGTCTGAGGGACTCCAACATGGCGGCCGGAAACCAGTGGAAACATCTGGAGTTTACTTTGGTTCTATCAAAAAGTTTATTCTCTCTGGAAACTTGGAAACAGTCGCATAGGCACTTCTCTCAACATATTGGTTACTCACAACTCGAAAACATAAGGCGAATCAATCAAAAACATTTGTTTCCTGCTCCGGAAACATAATGAAAGTTAAAAAGTTTTACAAACTCGGAGCTAAAAGTTAAAACTTGTGAGATATTTCGTCCGTTTTTTCCAACCGGAAGTCCGGTTGAAAAAACGGACGAAATATCTCACAAGTTTTAACTTTTAGCTCCGAGTTTGTAAAACTTTTTAACTTTCATAAGGCGAATCGATATTTTCGTGCACGTAACATGTTACCCAGCAACAATGCCGATGTCAAGCATTGTGAAAAAACCGTGTTCTATTTTCAAAACAAAGCGGTCTACCGAGCTGAAGACAGATCAACAGATATATGTTTAAAGATGACTTTTACCTGATAAACGTAAATTTTTTTTTTGGTTTAGTTTTTTCTGACGTCACGTGAAAACCAAGAATTTTTTATCGGCAAATTACCAAACATTTTTTACTCAATTTTTTAAATTAAACTTCAGATGAGCGTAAATGTCAACAATCGGTTTGCAACTAGGACAACTTTTTATGTTCCAAAAATTTGAACTAACTATGGTAAATTTAAGGACGTTCGTGCCCATTGCTACAGCGCACCTCTAGTGCGCATGCTATTCATCACGCACGCGCGTGCCACGTCTTTAGAAGTTGCATTTTTTTAAGGCTAATTCTACCTGATTTAATGGCATATGTAGCAAAGATCTATCAAATAGGCCTATATATATGCTGTGTTAAACACACAACTTATAAGATATTATTCCTCAACTTAAACATATCCCGATACAATGGAACCTCGATTTAACGAACCTCTATTTAACGAAGTCCTCGATATAACGAACGATATTCTACGTCCCGGCTAAAATTAAAGTAAAATGTGTGGAATAGAACCTCAATATAACGAACCCCGATATAACGAATTCTTCGATATAACGAACATAATCCGGAAGCCCAAACGTAAAATATACCTCTATATAACGAATTACAATGTCAACACGTGACAGAAGGTAAACGCTGAACAGATCAACAGTCAGCAAATCCTTTGATTCTAATGGTAAAGAGACAGCAACCTTTCAGTCAACGGCCTATAATATGTCGTAGACATTTGCACTATACTATTTCCACAGAAGTCACCTGTGTTACAAATCAGTCATTGACTATGACCTCGATTTAACGAACATTTTGGTCGTTTTCCCTCAAATTCGTTATATCGAGGTTTTCGATATAACGAACCCTCCATTTAACGAACAAATTTGGCCGGTACCCAGCGACTTCGTTAAATCGAGGTTCCACAGTAGTAATGAATCCGGCCAGAATCGCCTCGAGTGACTGGAAATCCTAGAAATGCATGCTATGGTCTGTGATACGCCTTATCTTCAAAACGAGTTCGGTGACCCTTGATTTTAATCTAATCTTATCATTTTCTACCTGGGGTCAAAGTTTTAAAAAAATCTGTGCGTGGGAAGTTTTGGGCGCGAACGTCCTGAAAGTGTCTATACGGCCAACAGGGTTTTATAGTTATGGTAGCTCTATACTGTGTAAAAAGGTATTCTAAGAAAAAAATTGGCCATTTCTGAATTACCTCAGGCCTCTTTTTCGAAGCGAGTCTTGGTGCTCATCTTTTCATATGCAAATCAATTTTCATTCACACGCAAATTAAACTCATTTTCATGTGAATGAAAATTGATTTGCATATGAAAAGATAAGCACCAAGACTCGTTTCGAGAAAGAGGCCTGAGGTAATTCAGAAATGGCCTATTGGATTCTGAGATTTTAACGCCCTAAGATATCGCCTTAAAGTTCCCGCTTCAGCCACGCCCAATAAAGTTGAACGTGAGTCAGTGCAGAAAAGAGTCTGGGTTTCTGAATGGGTCGTGACGTCAAGTCAGGAATCACGAGATCCTTCTAGTTTAGGTAATTGTTGTTTCAGTAGTGGTGAGGAGTTTTCCTCGCCAAAAAACAAACAAATTGAAGTTTGCGAAGCGATGCGGTCGTCAAGCAAGCAAAATAAAAGCATAAAGCTTCGAGATATTCCTGAAGTGACGTCATTCGTCACCAAAGTAACATTACGCGGTCATCTTCATTGGGCGTGGCCAAGGCGGGAAATTTAAAGCTTGATTTTATGGCAAAAAGCATCGGAATTCACCTTTTTGGGTTTGAAGACATTTTTACATGTTATAGAAATGATGGAAACCTAAAATAACTTTTTGGCCGTATGGACACTTTAATATTCGATACAATGGACCTATATTATGGAATGAAAGTAATGAGAGATTTTTAAAAGATTCTAACTCCCTATTGATTCAAAAGAGAATTATCCATGCATTTCATTGATTTCTATCAAGGTTTACTACTAATTGCTATATTTTGGTGTTTATGTTATTTAGTTATTTTATTTACTTTTTAAATTGTACACATGTTTAAGAATTATTGATACTGTAATCTATTTCCATAATTAAGTGTGTAAAATGTAAAATGCCTCTTTTCACACTATATATATATTTTAAAGGCATGGGTCCCAAGTTGTTGTCCTCAAAAAAGTTAAAGGGTGGTCTACCTTCTAAACTTTGTTCATAACAGCATAAACTCTTATTAGACAGATACATCTTCTAAAGCCATTATTTTTGACTAATGGAACTTATGCAAATTAGGTCACGTGACTTGATAACGCCAAAAACCCCGGTAAAATCTTTAAGCAAAAATGGAAACAGTTTTGCAAAAAGAACTTTTAATTGAACTTGTACAGGACACGTCCTAATGACAACAGCAAAGGAACTATGCTTGGCAATTGTTAAATATTTCATTGATTTTGGAAATAAACGGTTTCTTCTACTAGTACCCAGTCCCCTGATAAAAGTGATTGCTTTTTTAAAAAGTTTCTTTTCAAGTATCTTAACTTTCCAAGCGTAGAAACGATGTATCTTCTAGCCTTAAAATTGTGAAATTAAAGCCAAGGTTTAAGAAAAAAGGTGTTGCCATTTCACAAAAGAGATTTTTTGCCTTCGAGTGGTCATGTGACCTAATTTGCATATTTCTACATACCAAATCGACAAAAACTGACAACCTTTTCCTGATCCTGGCAAAGTTTCATGCAGTTACAACGAAAGCTTCAAAAGATAGACTACCCCGTAACTTTTCAGGTGAATGGCTCGAGGCCCTTGCCTTAATTTACTTGAGTATAGACAAATGAGTTATCTTCTCTAGGAACAAAGAGAACACTTTTTTATAGTCCTTTCCCTTCTTGCTGGACATGAGTACGTATGCTAGTGGCACCTGTTTGGCATACTCCCCAGATCTAACAAACGCATTCACTGTTAAGAGCTGCTTGACGGGGTGGTGAACAAGCTTCAAAGTTCCATCGATGTTCCAGGTCTTAGCACGGGCCAGGGTGTTTAGCTGCTCCTGTCTTGCAAATATACTTCATATAGGTCTCCATAGCAATCTTCCATTCTAGCGCTCTCGAACCTAAAAGCCTAAAACAAAAATCACATAGGCGACGCTAATTAAAATGCGACGCCAATTAGTGTCGATTCAGTAGTTGGACTTTTGACTTTTTCACATATTCTAGACAATAGCGAAGTGAAGTGAAGTGAAAACAAGTGGAAACTTGTGATTTTTTTTTCAAACAGTAAAAGACAAGTTAATATTGCCGACACACGCGCTGAAGACTTTTAACTCGTAGTTTTAATTGTACAGTAACATTCAAAGCTTTATTGCTAAATCAGTTATTTCACGGACAACTGAATTTAGTAACTAATAGAATTTCTTGGAATGTTCTCAAATGTGGTAGTGTCATCAACATATTTTGAACGCATATGCCAGTTCCTGAGCAACTTATTTATCATGACAGCAAAGAGCGTCAAACCGAGTTTAGTTCCTTGTGGGACACCGCCGTTGACTTGTTTCTATGACGATAAGGATGAACCGATGCGCACAGCTTGTACTCGGTTAGTCAGAAAGGAGCGTACCCAGAAATCATCATCATCATCATCATCATCAATCTTTATTTATCCACGAGATCATATCACTTTACATGGTCTTCCTAGGAATCGTGTTTAAAACTAGACTAAAACACTCTAAGGAACTATAATGTTAAAAATACAAAAACTTAGATTATGAATGATAAGAGTTAAAATGAGTCAAGGTGTATTGGAAAAAATCTTTCCCATCAAATGAAGTTTTAAAAACATTTAAACTAGACAGTTTTCTAATCTCTGAGGGAATCTTGTTCCACAGAACAGATCCTCTGTAGTGGAGGCTCCCTTTTGCAGACTCAGTTCTGGGTCTGGGGACATAATAATTCATCTCAGAATTTCTGAGATTGTGTGAATGTACATTTGAGGTGTTGGTAAAGATCCGCCTCAGATACGCTGGGGAAAGATTATTATGGATTTTATACATTGTCACAGCCAACTGTTTAAGTCTTGGTCGATATCAAAGGATTTGAGTTCATCCAGTAATACCGAGTGGTCTATGACATCAAATCCCTCAGTGAAGTCCGCGAAAAATATCAGTACAGAGTGGTTCCCGGAATCACTAGCCTCGTGTATAGTTTGCATTAAATAAATTAGTATGTGCACAGTCGAGTGGCCATGACGTGCGTATTGACGTGGGTCGATAGTGTCAGACATCGGTCGCAAAAGTCTTTTGTTAGTGAACCCCTCTAATACTTTTGCCAGGCAGCTCGTGAGTGCAATTGGTCTCAAATCTGATTTAATATCTTGAGGGGCGCAAACTTTATGAACAGGTGTAATAATTGACTGCTTTAAGGTGTCAGGCACAAATCCCTCTCTTAATGACTGATTGTAGATATCTTGAATTAGTGGCGCTAGAATGGAAGGATTGCTATGGAGACCTATATGAAGTATATTTGCAAGACAGGAGCAGCTAAACACCCTGGCCCGTGCTAAGACCTGGAACATCGATGGAACTTTGAAGCTTGTTCACCACCCCGTCAAGCAGCTCTTAACAGTGAATGCGTTTGTTAGATCTGGGGAGTATGCCAAAACAGGTGCCACTAGCATACGTACTCATGTCCAGCAAGAAGGGAAAGGACTTAAAAAAGTGTTCTCTTTGTTCCTAGAGAAGATAACTCATTTGTCTATACTCAAGTAAATTAAGGCAAGGGCCTCGAGCCATTCACCTGAAAAGTTACGGGGTAGTCTATCTTTTGAAGCTTTCGTTGTAACTGCATGAAACTTTGCCAGGATCAGGAAAAGGTTGTCAGTTTTTGTCGATTTGGTATGTAGAAAATATGCAAATTAGGTCACATGACCACTCGAAGGCAAAAAATCTCTTTTGTGAAATGGCAACACCTTTTTTTCTTAAACCTTGGCTTTAATTTCACAATTTTAAGGCTAGAAGATACATCGTTTCTACGCTTGGAAAAGTTAAGATACTTGAAAAGAAACTTTTTAAAAAAGCAATCACTTTTATCAGGGGACTGGGTACTAGTAGAAGAAACCCGTTTATTTCCAAAATCAATGAAATATTTAACAATTGCCAAGCATAGTTCCTTGCTGTTGTCATTAGGACGTGTCCTGTACAAGTTCAATTAAAAGTTCTTTTTGCAAAAACTGTTTCCATTTTGCTTAAAGATTTTACCGGGGTTTTTGGCGTTATCAAGTCACGTGACCTAATTTGCATAAGTTCCATTAGTCAAAAATAATGGCTTTAGAAGATGGTATCTGTCTAATAAGAGTTTATGCTGTTATGAACAAAGTTTTAGAAGGTAGACACCCTTTAACTTTTTTGAGGACAACAACTTGGGACCCATGCCTTTAAAATATATATATAGTGTGAAAAGAGGCATTTTACATTTTACACACTTAATTATGGAAATAGATTACAGTATCAATAATTCTTAAACATGTGTACAATTTAAAAAGTAAATAAAATAACTAAATAACATAAACACCAAAATATAGCAATTAGTAGTAAACCTTGATAGAAATCAATGAAATGCATGGATAATTCTCTTTTGAATCAATAGGGAGTTAGAATCTTTTAAAAATCTCTCATTACTTTCATTCCATAATATAGGTCCATTGTATCGAATATTAAAGTGTCCATACGGCCAAAAAGTTATTTTAGGTTTCCATCATTTCTATAACATGTAAAAATGTCTTCAAACCCAAAAAGGTGAATTCCGATGCTTTTGCCATAAAATCAAGCTTTAAATTTCCCGCCTTGGCCACGCCCAATGAAGATGACCGCGTAATGTTACTTTGGTGACGAATGACGTCACTTCAGGAATATCTCGAAGCTTTATGCTTTTATTTTGCTTGCTTGACGACCGCATCGCTTCGCAAACTTCAATTTGTTTGTTTTTTGGCGAGGAAAACTCCTCACCACTACTGAAACAACAATTACCTAAACTAGAAGGATCTCGTGATTCCTGACTTGACGTCACGACCCATTCAGAAACCCAGACTCTTTTCTGCACTGACTCACGTTCAACTTTATTGGGCGTGGCTGAAGCGGGAACTTTAAGGCGATATCTTAGGGCGTTAAAATCTCAGAATCCAATAGGCCATTTCTGAATTACCTCAGGCCTCTTTCTCGAAACGAGTCTTGGTGCTTATCTTTCATATGCAAATCAATTTTCATTCACATGAAAATGAGTTTAATTTGCGTGTGAATGAAAATTGATTTGCATATGAAAAGATGAGCACCAAGACTCGCTTCGAAAAAGAGGCCTGAGGTAATTCAGAAATGGCCAATTTTTTTCTTAGAATACCTTTTTACACAGTATAGAGCTACCATAACTATAAAACCCTGTTGGCCGTATAGACACTTTCAGGACGTTCGCGCCCAAAACTTCCCACGCACAGATTTTTTAAAACTTTGACCCCAGGTAGAAAATGATAAGATTAGATTAAAATCAAGGGTCACCGAACTCGTTTTGAAGATAAGGCGTATCACAGACCATAGCATGCATTTCTAGGATTTCCAGTCACTCGAGGCGATTCTGGCCGGATTCATTACTACTGTGGAACCTCGATTTAACGAAGTCGCTGGGTACCGGCCAAATTTGTTCGTTAAATGGAGGGTTCGTTATATCGAAAACCTCGATATAACGAATTTGAGGGAAAACGACCAAAATGTTCGTTAAATCGAGGTCATAGTCAATGACTGATTTGTAACACAGGTGACTTCTGTGGAAATAGTATAGTGCAAATGTCTACGACATATTATAGGCCGTTGACTGAAAGGTTGCTGTCTCTTTACCATTAGAATCAAAGGATTTGCTGACTGTTGATCTGTTCAGCGTTTACCTTCTGTCACGTGTTGACATTGTAATTCGTTATATAGAGGTATATTTTACGTTTGGGCTTCCGGATTATGTTCGTTATATCGAAGAATTCGTTATATCGGGGTTCGTTATATTGAGGTTCTATTCCACACATTTTACTTTAATTTTAGCCGGGACGTAGAATATCGTTCGTTATATCGAGGACTTCGTTAAATAGAGGTTCGTTAAATCGAGGTTCCATTGTATCGGGATATGTTTAAGTTGAGGAATAATATCTTATAAGTTGTGTGTTTAACACAGCATATATATAGGCCTATTTGATAGATCTTTGCTACATATGCCATTAAATCAGGTAGAATTAGCCTTAAAAAAATGCAACTTCTAAAGACGTGGCACGCGCGTGCGTGATGAATAGCATGCGCACTAGAGGTGCGCTGTAGCAATGGGCACGAACGTCCTTAAATTTACCATAGTTAGTTCAAATTTTTGGAACATAAAAAGTTGTCCTAGTTGCAAACCGATTGTTGACATTTACGCTCATCTGAAGTTTAATTTAAAAAATTGAGTAAAAAATGTTTGGTAATTTGCCGATAAAAAATTCTTGGTTTTCACGTGACGTCAGAAAAAACTAAACCAAAAAAAAAATTTACGTTTATCAGGTAAAAGTCATCTTTAAACATATATCTGTTGATCTGTCTTCAGCTCGGTAGACCGCTTTGTTTTGAAAATAGAACACGGTTTTTTCACAATGCTTGACATCGGCATTGTTGCTGGGTAACATGTTACGTGCACGAAAATATCGATTCGCCTTATGAAAGTTAAAAAGTTTTACAAACTCGGAGCTAAAAGTTAAAACTTGTGAGATATTTCGTCCGTTTTTTCAACCGGACTTCCGGTTGGAAAAAACGGACGAAATATCTCACAAGTTTTAACTTTTAGCTCCGAGTTTGTAAAACTTTTTAACTTTCATTATGTTTCCGGAGCAGGAAACAAATGTTTTTGATTGATTCGCCTTATGTTTTCGAGTTGTGAGTAACCAATATGTTGAGAGAAGTGCCTATGCGACTGTTTCCAAGTTTCCAGAGAGAATAAACTTTTTGATAGAACCAAAGTAAACTCCAGATGTTTCCACTGGTTTCCGGCCGCCATGTTGGAGTCCCTCAGACGGGCTCCAACATGGCGTCTCCATACTAAACACTATAATTTTTAGTGATACCTTTTGCCGAATAACTCGAGTTCGGAATATCGCACATCCCCTAAACTTTGGCACGTTGTTTATTTATTACTATTCTACGATTTTTCAATTTCTTGACTCAATTTAGTGAATGGTAAGCTATTTCATTTTTCACTTGCGTCATAATTATGCTTACTTGCGAGACGGGAAAACCACCAATTGGTGCATGAAGTAAAAAGTTTGCAGTTTGATATGATCTTCCCAAACTCATTAATAACTCATCAAGTTAAAACAAAGAAAATCACATCCGAGAATGAGGTTTGGATACCCGGTCTTAATTAGCATAGATTTTGACGATTTTACTTCACC
>JAHPZR010055590.1:17500-20000 GCA_019787425.1 Platygyra sinensis | reverse complement strand
GCAAATCACGAGGTTGCTCTTTGGAAATCAACGGTTTAAAACAAGAAACAAAGACTCACCGTCATTTACGCTCCTTCTGCTGATATAGAAATTATTTTAACTTCCCAGTGTCCTTTTGAGTTGTTCTGTAAAATATTTCCAGTAACACAGCGAGCATAAACGGCCATAAAATTCGACAAGGTCGACAATGTTTACATTTGCTGTCGCACACGCAGGTGTGGATCTTTTCATCGTCTTGCTTAGTCGAGAGTCCTTTAAAATATGAGAATACACCCTTCAAAAGGAAGCAGATCAGTCTCTCATACGATCTCTATACTTTATGTCGACTTATTGGTAAATAACTCAGTCCCGTTCACTGCGGAATAAACAAGTCGAATGACCTTTGCGGTGTGAAAGGTCACATGTTAGGTCGTTACGTTACTTTCTCCCGGTTTCACATTACAAGGGTAACGCCGTATTTCACAAGGTAAAAAGAAAAGGTAAAACTCATTATGCGAGCCAACTGTGGCCCACCAGGCCGGAGCTTATCCCGGTTTCTCTAGCATGAAGCAACTGGGAGTATTTCTACTCTCCCCTGGATGGGATGCTAGTCCATCGCAGGGTTAACCCAGGCATTAAATTCACCGGTACCCATTTATACACCTGAGTGGAGAGAGGCACCGCGAGAGTACTCATTTCACATGGCATTTGGTTTTATTTAAAATGGTCTCAAATATATTTTATTTAGGAAGCAAAAAACAACAAATGATTAAATCACGAAATTAAGGCGGCACAGCACAAGTTTTTTTTTTTCTTCTGTCACTGTAGCTGAACAAATCTGCAAGCATTGGCGCATTTTCAAATGAAAGCCGGGGCGGATCCAGACCTTGAGCTAAGAGGGGGAGTGGGGGGGGGGGGGTGATTTACTTGCCCTGCTGCTATAAGACTCCAAATAAACTTGTTTGTCTGTCTGTCTGTCTGTCTGTCTGTCTGTCTGTCTGTCTGCTGGCTTTTCTCCCTTCTGTGGGTGGGGGGGGGGGGGGAACCTGGACTCGCCACTGTAAAGTTTACTAAAATAAATAAAAAAGCGCTGTCTGCTGGTGGTAAGAGTTTGTTTCCCCGAGTTACTATTATGTTGGCAAAAGAAAGTGAACTTTGGGTTTTTTTTTTTTTTTTTTAAGCAGCGACTATCCGGGTCAGATCTTTAGACATCGTCTCAATTTACTCAGACGTGAGTGGGGATGATAATGCCCTTGACAGTGAATGCAAATTTAGTCACCGACTGCTGATATAGCCAGAGCAGGTAGGGCTCCAGTTTTCCTTAATGTAATTTCAATTCTCATGCTGTCTTCCATTTAGCTCGAATCGATATTCGAACGTGCTTGAGTGGCACACAAGGAGCGAGCCGAAAACGCAAATCTCACACGAAAAAATACGCTTTGCTTTCGCTGCTCATATATCACCAGTCTTTGGTAACTAAAACGGCACAGCCTTTGTTTTAGTCATTTCAGTCACCCACTTGACGCTCAATTTCGCTATTGTATTAGGTTTTAGAAGTAGCGATAATCCACCTCACCCCACTCCCAAGAAAAGTAATTTCAAAAGTCATGAGTGCTAATACTCCCGCAAGTAGCATGCAATTTGCATTTGTATTGAGAGGTACAAGCCTGCGAACAGGGATATATTGGAGAAGAGAAAGTAGGTAAAGGAAAAAGAGAATTAGAAGTGCCACCCAAGTAAGCATATCTTGCAATGCTGCTCTTGACAGATATTGCAATAACTTAATAAGGAAATGAATGTGTTTGATTTGTATTAAAAAGAAAATTAGAAAACTATTGAGAGTGCAACTTCAACAAGTTAATGATAAATGTCTAAAACCTTTTTTGATGCGTTAAACAACGCAAGCAAATATCAAACTTACTCAAGAGATGTGATTGTAAGGTTTTACAGTAATTAAATGAGAAGAAATGTCTCCTAATATGCCCGGGATAGGAAATGGATTGTATATTTAGAAAAAAATATCTTAAGCCTGTAAATATAGACTTTAAAACCAATTGAAAAACTGGCCGGACGGCTAAAAATACTAAATTTAATGAGTGACAAACTCCAAGCGACCGCATACGATAAACGCTGCGAACGTAGGATCTACAAGAGATCTAATCAGCCAAAATAAAAATAGACGGTAGACTGCAAGGCTGATACTACGTGAAAAACGTTTCTTTCAATCTCCTTCGCCAGCTCATCCGAATGAAAATAATTTTCTTACTACCAGCTAAATGACGACACATAAACAATATAGGAAGTTGTATCGCATAAGTACAACCTTGGCATTTATTAACACCGATATTATAATATTACATGATATTGTAAGCCTAGATTCTTAACAAAACTTAATCTTTGGTCTACTGATTCTTTGATGTACATATCCTTCGCCAGATCCGTTTTCTAGCGACCGTGTAATTTCAGGAGCCTCTCCTTGGAGGGATTATTTTCGAGAGTATGAGCGAGGGAAGTAGCACCC
>JAHPZR010055589.1:0-11536 GCA_019787425.1 Platygyra sinensis | reverse complement strand
TAATTATTTTAATATAAAAGTCTTAGTACATTTATGTCATTTTGTTAGGCATACCCAATTAATATTACCTTCTGTGCTTAACGCATGTCAACGAACATGCGTCAGGATAACAGGTGTGCACTTCTTGGTATCATATTTCGCAGAATGTACGCACGCACATGTTTTGAATAAACTCTGAACTGTCTTGTTTTAGCGCGATTAATATTTTCTCGTGAAAAGCGTTGTATCCTTTGGCCTTCCAAATTAACGTCGGATTTGTTTTTACTTGTAAATAACATACGTAACTGCATCTATATTAAAGTTAGAAATTGTAATTTAATGGCTTCATGTGGTTTTGCATACTTAATTGTCGGAGGATCGTGTGGATCACTGAAGTGCAAGTGGGGTATTGAGGTGTTTTGCTGGAGAGGTTGAAAGCTAAAGCAATGTCTAAAATTTATCACGAGCCATATATCTGTCCTGATTTGACAAAACGTGGACTCCGGAATCCGGGCTTGAAGGTCGACGATAGTCGACCTTCAAGCCAGTGGCGTCGAAAAAAATTGAGGGGGGGCTGCGTCATGCACCATTGCGGCAGTTAGCCCAGGCCTTATTCTAGCCACCCTGGGGAGCACAGGCTCAGGTGTTGAATTTAAGGCCCGCTAGGGGGGGTGGGTTTGTTCAGTGTTTTGCCTTGTTTCAACAAAGACTTTTTGCTCTGCCTTAAGGGTCAGTACTGGTTCTTGACTTTGCTTATTGGCAGCTGGCCTTAGAAGCCGGCTGCCTCCTGTTAGCTTAGCTTTGACCGTCGACGGGAGGAGTACCTTGGGTTAGGTGGGGGGGCCTCCAGTCCCTACAGGGGGAGGGCAGGGTGGGGGAAAATGGCCTGGAGTGCATTTGACTTTTCCAGGCTATCTTTTGCTAAATCAGGACAGATTACTGCAGGGAATATTCCCTGACACTCTAAAAGACACCCAGAAATGGACAGAGCACTCGGTCATTCGCTGTCTGGCACCTGCCAGGCTGAATTTGGCTGTTGGTTTAACCATTTCCTGCCACAATCTGTCCTGATTTGACAAAACGTGGACTCCGGAATCCGGGCTTGAAGGTCGACGATAGTCGACCTTCAAGCCAGTGGCGTCGAAAAAAATTGAGGGGGGGCTGCGTCATGCACCATTGCGGCAGTTAGCCCAGGCCTTATTCTAGCCACCCTGGGGAGCACAGGCTCAGGTGTTGAATTTAAGGCCCGCTAGGGGGGGTGGGTTTGTTCAGTGTTTTGCCTTGTTTCAACAAAGACTTTTTGCTCTGCCTTAAGGGTCAGTACTGGTTCTTGACTTTGCTTATTGGCAGCTGGCCTTAGAAGCCGGCTGCCTCCTGTTAGCTTAGCTTTGACCGTCGACGGGAGGAGTACCTTGGGTTAGGTGGGGGGGCCTCCAGTCCCTACAGGGGGAGGGCAGGGTGGGGGAAAATGGCCTGGAGTGCATTTGACTTTTCCAGGCTATCTTTTGCTAAATCAGGACAGATTACTGCAGGGAATATTCCCTGACACTCTAAAAGACACCCAGAAATGGACAGAGCACTCGGTCATTCGCTGTCTGGCACCTGCCAGGCTGAATTTGGCTGTTGGTTTAACCATTTCCTGCCACAATCTGTCCTGATTTGACAAAACGTGGACTCCGGAATCCGGGCTTGAAGGTCGACGATAGTCGACCTTCAAGCCAGTGGCGTCGAAAAAAATTGAGGGGGGGCTGCGTCATGCACCATTGCGGCAGTTAGCCCAGGCCTTATTCTAGCCACCCTGGGGAGCACAGGCTCAGGTGTTGAATTTAAGGCCCGCTAGGGGGGGTGGGTTTGTTCAGTGTTTTGCCTTGTTTCAACAAAGACTTTTTGCTCTGCCTTAAGGGTCAGTACTGGTTCTTGACTTTGCTTATTGGCAGCTGGCCTTAGAAGCCGGCTGCCTCCTGTTAGCTTAGCTTTGACCGTCGACGGGAGGAGTACCTTGGGTTAGGTGGGGGGGCCTCCAGTCCCTACAGGGGGAGGGCAGGGTGGGGGAAAATGGCCTGGAGTGCATTTGACTTTTCCAGGCTATCTTTTGCTAAATCAGGACAGATATGAGCGCCAGTCCTACTGGGCATGTAGACCCCTCGTGCGCGTTCCTACTAAAAGTCCAATAAAACCCTTGATCAAAACTATAACAAAATTCTCGAATGTGATTGGCTATCAGCAACTTGATTTGAGCATTAATAATACACATGAAAATATTACCCGATTCTGATTGGCTGAGAGCAGTGCAGTTCAAGTGTAACTCCAGTGCAAAAAGTGTAACACCGGTGCAAAAAGTGTAACACCAGTGCAAATTACACATTCTGGATTATGATTGGGAGAAAGACAATGATATAAGATATAAAACCGTGGGAGGGGATCTTGTAGTAGCTTACTTCAAGAAAGCTCACTCAAACATACTTTGCATCAAAATTTAAGAAAACTATTACCCTGGTATAAATTTCCTTCCGTAGCCATAAGTCCAGCGAGACGTTTCTCAAAGACCCCAATTTGATTTTCCAAGAACGTTATGTTAATAAGATTCTATCAAGTTCCCGTTCTGTTGACTCAGCCGACAAAAACGCTTATCTTGGTTCGTCAACAAATCTGTCTCTTTGTTGAATTAATTCATCACAAAAAGTTTCCTGGAGTGTAACTTACTTTTCTGAGGAACACACCTGAGGGGTCTATCTGTTTTCAATTGATGTTCACTGGAATGCTCCTCCGTTAAACTGACGAAACTGCTTGTTAGATGTTTTTAAAAATGCTCTTGAAAACCGTTTTATTTACGTTAACTTACCGTTCGAACGACTATACTGTTTGTGACATTCTGAAAGCTCATCCGCAGTCACGCTGTTACTCCACGCTGATTGGGTAATGCTAAAGAATGCATCCAATCAGGGTGGAGCAAACAGCGTGACTCCTTGGCACACGAAATCTCGGCTGCGGATGCTGGTCGCTTCGAAAGCTGCATTTCTCGAAAATTATTTGGCGGTTAGCTCTTGGATTTTAAATGGATCTTCGATTGAATGCCTCGAGAAGAAGCATCAACCTTTCAGTTTATCTTGTGTTCCATTTGGAAGCCAGGCGATTCAAATTTCTGGGTGAAAATCTGCTTGGCGCTTCAAATTTCTGGGTGAAAGTCTTCGAGCCTTCGATCCATTTTCCAAGTTGAGTGGCTCATAGCCACTTTGATTAATTAGGCGGTCATATTCTTTGCTACTTTACACTTGTAGTAAGGACTAAAAGTTTATGGACTAATGTTTGCCGCAAAAGCCCTTTTAATATAATCTAAAACATCAATTCATGGCGTTCTAGTCTACCTCTAAAGCATCTCATTTGTTTGAGCTTATCATTTAAGTCGCTAGATCTCAACCATATGTTCTCTACAATGACAAGTCACGTCATCATTAGATGCTGATTCAGAAACAACTTACCTTTCGCTGCGCATTTCAAGTGTTGATGACCTCACGCTACCTTTATTGGAAAGACATCACATGACAGCCTGTCGCCTCGACATGAACTGGGTAGTTTATTTTGTCCATCTTTGCGGGAGTCATCTACATGCAAACGTCAAAAGCGGAGCAAACCACGATTTCAAAGAACGGAATTACGGGCTAACTAAGAGCTGATATATAACGTTTGCTTTGCTGGGAGGAACTTAAATCAGCATAAGCAACTTTCCAATGTCGACCGCATCTATTTTACTGATCATTCTGTTGGGTAAGTATAAACCATATTTTCCAAAATGCTTTGGACACCCCAGTGCTGTTCGAAGCGGCCATCTAATATATATTATTTTCTACCTGAAAATGAGTAATTGTTATATTGATTGCTTGGTTTTTGAATTCACTGAACAGTGAACCACATAAAAACGGAAATAAAAAGAGCTATTTTCTTTGCTTTTTTTCACCTGGTCAAGGAAAAAACTCCTTGATGAGAATCGCCCAACTGAGTACTGTTGATCGGTTCGTCAGAATTTTTGACATCCTGTTGACAGGCTTTTAATTTCGACAGCTGGGTTTCTGCCCGTTTCTCGAAGTTTCTACTTTGTTGTCAGGAAACCAAAAAATGCGTAAATAGCTGCAGTAAATTGGGGATTAAAAGAAAATTTCGTTAGTTTTCTATTTGTAGCTAAATTAAATAGATCTTTTTCACCCACTGATATCGTTTGATGAAGAAATATATTACAGCGCTGCGAAAGAAAGACAAAAGTTGTAAGTCAAAAAGACGACAAAAACAAGCTAAATACTTTGAGATCAATTGTATTTCAACTGTACTTAATTAGTAGCCATTTAGTTCTTTTCTCAGCAGTTCTGTAGGAGCTGAATAAGACTCCAAGAATATATTTGAACGAAGCGAATAAACTAAACAAACAAACCGCGATCGTTTTCGCCGAAATTAACGTATGCCTTCTCTGCTGATGTAAACAGACGTTGTTGCACAGGATCGTCACTAAAACGGTCATTTACATCTTTTAGCGAAGCACGGGTCAAACCGAGAGGTTGCCCTTCCTTAATCTGGTCTTCAATTAGACCTATCAATGGGGAAATAACTGGCATCATACCGTTCGGATACTCTCCTTCTCAAATCTTCTTCTGTTCGATCGCTGTGGAGAACAGCTAAAAAAAAAAAAACTCTTACCGAAACCGGTCGGCATCACTGCGAAAACATCCCTCCCTTCCAGTAAACAATTCACAGCTATTTTCTGCTCTAGTTTCGCTCCTTGAACAAAGCCTACAGACGGTTCGCGTGACGTGAAATGCAGTAAGCTTGCACTGGTTTCTGTAATCTGTCAATTTTAAACAATCGGATCACTGCGTTCGTCAGCGAACGCGGGAATTAAAAAAACAATAGCTCGCGTGCAGGCTACCTTTTTCTCGCCCCATTCTTCTCGCTAGCTCGATGTTGCAGCTCCCGCACCTTTGCCCGCGATACCCTACCCAGACAAGTGAGCCTGCTCGCAGGCTAGCTATGCCGTTATTTTTCAACATTGAGGTTTACAGCTCGTTCTCTTAGTTTTTGTCGAAATGATCATCACATAGGTTGTGTAAAATGAAATATTCTACCAATCTTTGTCCGCAGGAAAAGTCTTTTTAACCTTTGTTTGAATCTGGGAAAAGTAATAGATCGTCAAGTATTATATATTTGGAAGTTACCAAGTAGGTGATAAAAACAAATGAATATCACTGAATTCCTGCAAAACATAACGCGGGTTTTTTATCAGGCTAAAAATACATGTAACAAGCAAATAATTCCGAGAAATTATGTTCATCTTATATTTAAACATTGCTTTATAATTAAACAAATTAAGTTGATCTAATACCTCAGTGGTTTTGAAGAAAAAGATAAAAATGTTATCGGCCGGCTTAGGTTCAGTCCGTATAGGGAAAAAACCGTGACCGAGGTCTTGAAAATGCTGCCCGAGACCGTAAGCCGAGGGCAGTATTTGCAAGCCCGAGGTCACAGTTTTTCCCTATACCGACCTCCCAGCCGGCCAATAACATATGTCCATTTAGTAAAATCCAACTAGTGGTCTATCATCAATGCTGCGTTCTGATTGGTTGAGCTACTAGTAGGCTATTTGTTATAGCCCACTAGTAGCGAAGAGCGCCGGCAAATGAGAATAAAGTCTAGCTTTAAATAGGGAAAGATGTTTTGTCTCGATATTTTTTTGACCAACTAGTTGGATTTTACTAAAACAATTATTCCTCTCGCCCTCATGGGCTCTGAGTCAATAGCCCATGAGGCCGACGGCCGAATGGGCTATTGACTCAGAGCCCATGAGGGCGAGAGGAATAATTGTTTTAGTAAAATCCAACTAGTTGGTCAAAAAAATATCGAGACAAAACATCTTTCCCTATTTAAAGCTAGACTTTATTCTCATTTGCCGGCGCTCTTCGCTACTAGTGGGCTATAACAAATAGCCTACTAGTAGCTCAACCAATCAGAACGCAGCATTGATGATAGACCACTAGTTGGATTTTACTAAATGGACATATGTTATTGGCCGGCTGGGAGGTCGGTATAGGGAAAAACTGTGACCTCGGGCTTGCAAATACTGCCCTCGGCTTACGGTCTCGGGCAGCATTTTCAAGACCTCGGTCACGGTTTTTTTCCCTATACGGACTGAACCTAAGCCGGCCGATAACATTTTTATCTTTTTCTTCAAAACCACTGAGGTATTAGATCAACTTAATTTGTTTAATTATAAAGCAATGTTTAAATATAAGATGAACATAATTTCTCGGAATTATTTGCTTGTTACATGTATTTTTAGCCTGATAAAAAACCCGCGTTATGTTTTGCAGGAATTCAGTGATATTCATTTGTTTTTATCACCTACTTGGTAACTTCCAAATATATAATACTTGACGATCTATTACTTTTCCCAGATTCAAACAAAGGTTAAAAAGACTTTTCCTGCGGACAAAGATTGGTAGAATATTTCATTTTACACAACCTATGTGATGATCATTTCGACAAAAACTAAGAGAACGAGCTGTAAACCTCAATGTTGAAAAATAACGGCATAGCTAGCCTGCGAGCAGGCTCACTTGTCTGGGTAGGGTATCGCGGGCAAAGGTGCGGGAGCTGCAACATCGAGCTAGCGAGAAGAATGGGGCGAGAAAAAGGTAGCCTGCACGCGAGCTATTGTTTTTTTAATTCCCGCGTTCGCTGACGAACGCAGTGATACGATTGTTTAAAATTGACAGATTACAGAAACCAGTGCAAGCTTACTGCATTTCACGTCACGCGAACCGTCTGTAGGCTTTGTTCAAGGAGCGAAACTAGAGCAGAAAATAGCTGTGAATTGTTTACTGGAAGGGAGGGATGTTTTCGCAGTGATGCCGACCGGTTTCGGTAAGAGTTTTTTTTTTTTAGCTGTTCTCCACAGCGATCGAACAGAAGAAGATTTGAGAAGGAGAGTATCCGAACGGTATGATGCCAGTTATTTCCCCATTGATAGGTCTAATTGAAGACCAGATTAAGGAAGGGCAACCTCTCGGTTTGACCCGTGCTTCGCTAAAAGATGTAAATGACCGTTTTAGTGACGATCCTGTGCAACAACGTCTGTTTACATCAGCAGAGAAGGCATACGTTAATTTCGGCGAAAACGATCGCGGTTTGTTTGTTTAGTTTATTCGCTTCGTTCATTCGAGTCTTATTCAGCTCCTACAGAACTGCTGAGAAAAGAACTAAATGGCTACTAATTAAGTACAGTTGAAATACAATTGATCTCAAAGTATTTAGCTTGTTTTTGTCGTCTTTTTGACTTACAACTTTTGTCTTTCTTTCGCAGCGCTGTAATATATTTCTTCATCAAACGATATCAGTGGGTGAAAAAGATCTATTTAATTTAGCTACAAATAGAAAACTAACGAAATTTTCTTTTAATCCCCAATTTACTGCAGCTATTTACGCATTTTTTGGTTTCCTGACAACAAAGTAGAAACTTCGAGAAACGGGCAGAAACCCAGCTGTCGAAATTAAAAGCCTGTCAACAGGATGTCAAAAATTCTGACGAACCGATCAACAGTACTCAGTTGGGCGATTCTCATCAAGGAGTTTTTTCCTTGACCAGGTGAAAAAAAGCAAAGAAAATAGCTCTTTTTATTTCCGTTTTTATGTGGTTCACTGTTCAGTGAATTCAAAAACCAAGCAATCAATATAACAATTACTCATTTTCAGGTAGAAAATAATATATATTAGATGGCCGCTTCGAACAGCACTGGGGTGTCCAAAGCATTTTGGAAAATATGGTTTATACTTACCCAACAGAATGATCAGTAAAATAGATGCGGTCGACATTGGAAAGTTGCTTATGCTGATTTAAGTTCCTCCCAGCAAAGCAAACGTTATATATCAGCTCTTAGTTAGCCCGTAATTCCGTTCTTTGAATCGTGGTTTGCTCCGCTTTTGACGTTTGCATGTAGATGACTCCCGCAAAGATGGACAAAATAAACTACCCAGTTCATGTCGAGGCGACAGGCTGTCATGTGATGTCTTTCCAATAAAGGTAGCGTGAGGTCATCAACACTTGAAATGCGCAGCGAAAGGTAAGTTGTTTCTGAATCAGCATCTAATGATGACGTGACTTGTCATTGTAGAGAACATATGGTTGAGATCTAGCGACTTAAATGATAAGCTCAAACAAATGAGATGCTTTAGAGGTAGACTAGAACGCCATGAATTGATGTTTTAGATTATATTAAAAGGGCTTTTGCGGCAAACATTAGTCCATAAACTTTTAGTCCTTACTACAAGTGTAAAGTAGCAAAGAATATGACCGCCTAATTAATCAAAGTGGCTATGAGCCACTCAACTTGGAAAATGGATCGAAGGCTGGAAGACTTTCCCCAGAAATTTGAAGCGCCAAGCAGATTTTCACCCAGAAATTTGAATCGCCTGGCTTCCAAATGGAACACAAGATAAACTGAAAGGTTGATGCTTCTTCTCGAGGCATTCAATCGAAGATCCATTTAAAATCCAAGAGCTAACCGCCAAATAATTTTCGAGAAATGCAGCTTTCGAAGCGACCAGCATCCGCAGCCGAGATTTCGTGTGCCAAGGAGTCACGCTGTTTGCTCCACCCTGATTGGATGCATTCTTTAGCATTACCCAATCAGCGTGGAGTAACAGCGTGACTGCGGATGAGCTTTCAGAATGTCACAAACAGTATAGTCGTTCGAACGGTAAGTTAACGTAAATAAAACGGTTTTCAAAGAGCATTTTTAAAAACATCTAACAAGCAGTTTCGTCAGTTTAACGGAGGAGCATTCCAGTGAACATCAATTGAAAACAGATAGACCCCTCAGGTGTGTTCCTCAGAAAAGTAAGTTACACTCCAGGAAACTTTTTGTGATGAATTAATTCAACAAAGAGACAGATTTGTTGACGAACCAAGATAAGCGTTTTTGTCGGCTGAGTCAACAGAACGGGAACTTGATAGAATCTTATTAACATAACGTTCTTGGAAAATCAAATTGGGGTCTTTGAGAAACGTCTCGCTGGACTTATGGCTACGGAAGGAAATTTATACCAGGGTAATAGTTTTCTTAAATTTTGATGCAAAGTATGTTTGAGTGAGCTTTCTTGAAGTAAGCTACTACAAGATCCCCTCCCACGGTTTTATATCTTATATCATTGTCTTTCTCCCAATCATAATCCAGAATTGTGTAATTTGCACTGGTGTTACACTTTTTGCACCGGTGTTACACTTTTTGCACTGGAGTTACACTTGAACTGCACTGCTCTCAGCCAATCAGAATCGGGTAATATTTTCATGTGTATTATTAATGCTCAAATCAAGTTGCTGATAGCCAATCACATTCGAGAATTTTGTTATAGTTTTGATCAAGGGTTTTATTGGACTTTTAGTAGGAACGCGCACGAGGGGTCTACATGCCCAGTAGGACTGGCGCTCATATCTGTCCTGATTTAGCAAAAGATAGCCTGGAAAAGTCAAATGCACTCCAGGCCATTTTCCCCCACCCTGCCCTCCCCCTGTAGGGACTGGAGGCCCCCCCACCTAACCCAAGGTACTCCTCCCGTCGACGGTCAAAGCTAAGCTAACAGGAGGCAGCCGGCTTCTAAGGCCAGCTGCCAATAAGCAAAGTCAAGAACCAGTACTGACCCTTAAGGCAGAGCAAAAGTCTTTGTTGAAACAAGGCAAAACACTGAACAAACCCACCCCCCCTAGCGGGCCTTAAATTCAACACCTGAGCCTGTGCTCCCCAGGGTGGCTAGAATAAGGCCTGGGCTAACTGCCGCAATGGTGCATGACGCAGCCCCCCCTCAATTTTTTTCGACGCCACTGGCTTGAAGGTCGACTATCGTCGACCTTCAAGCCCGGATTCCGGAGTCCACGTTTTGTCAAATCAGGACAGATTGTGGCAGGAAATGGTTAAACCAACAGCCAAATTCAGCCTGGCAGGTGCCAGACAGCGAATGACCGAGTGCTCTGTCCATTTCTGGGTGTCTTTTAGAGTGTCAGGGAATATTCCCTGCAGTAATCTGTCCTGATTTAGCAAAAGATAGCCTGGAAAAGTCAAATGCACTCCAGGCCATTTTCCCCCACCCTGCCCTCCCCCTGTAGGGACTGGAGGCCCCCCCACCTAACCCAAGGTACTCCTCCCGTCGACGGTCAAAGCTAAGCTAACAGGAGGCAGCCGGCTTCTAAGGCCAGCTGCCAATAAGCAAAGTCAAGAACCAGTACTGACCCTTAAGGCAGAGCAAAAAGTCTTTGTTGAAACAAGGCAAAACACTGAACAAACCCACCCCCCCTAGCGGGCCTTAAATTCAACACCTGAGCCTGTGCTCCCCAGGGTGGCTAGAATAAGGCCTGGGCTAACTGCCGCAATGGTGCATGACGCAGCCCCCCCTCAATTTTTTTCGACGCCACTGGCTTGAAGGTCGACTATCGTCGACCTTCAAGCCCGGATTCCGGAGTCCACGTTTTGTCAAATCAGGACAGATTGTGGCAGGAAATGGTTAAACCAACAGCCAAATTCAGCCTGGCAGGTGCCAGACAGCGAATGACCGAGTGCTCTGTCCATTTCTGGGTGTCTTTTAGAGTGTCAGGGAATATTCCCTGCAGTAATCTGTCCTGATTTAGCAAAAGATAGCCTGGAAAAGTCAAATGCACTCCAGGCCATTTTCCCCCACCCTGCCCTCCCCCTGTAGGGACTGGAGGCCCCCCCACCTAACCCAAGGTACTCCTCCCGTCGACGGTCAAAGCTAAGCTAACAGGAGGCAGCCGGCTTCTAAGGCCAGCTGCCAATAAGCAAAGTCAAGAACCAGTACTGACCCTTAAGGCAGAGCAAAAAGTCTTTGTTGAAACAAGGCAAAACACTGAACAAACCCACCCCCCCTAGCGGGCCTTAAATTCAACACCTGAGCCTGTGCTCCCCAGGGTGGCTAGAATAAGGCCTGGGCTAACTGCCGCAATGGTGCATGACGCAGCCCCCCCTCAATTTTTTTCGACGCCACTGGCTTGAAGGTCGACTATCGTCGACCTTCAAGCCCGGATTCCGGAGTCCACGTTTTGTCAAATCAGGACAGATATATGGCTCGTGATAAATTTTAGACATTGCTTTAGCTTTCACCTCTCCAGCAAAACACCTCAATACCCCACTTGCACTTCAGTGATCCACACGATCCTCCGACAATTAAGTATGCAAAACCACATGAAGCCATTAAATTACAATTTCTAACTTTAATATAGATGCAGTTACGTATGTTATTTACAAGTAAAAACAAATCCGACGTTAATTTGGAAGGCCAAAGGATACAACGCTTTTCACGAGAAAATATTAATCGCGCTAAAACAAGACAGTTCAGAGTTTATTCAAAACATGTGCGTGCGTACATTCTGCGAAATATGATACCAAGAAGTGCACACCTGTTATCCTGACGCATGTTCGTTGACATGCGTTAAGCACAGAAGGTAATATTAATTGGGTATGCCTAACAAAATGACATAAATGTACTAAGACTTTTATATTAAAATAAT
>JAHPZR010055587.1:5000-15000 GCA_019787425.1 Platygyra sinensis | reverse complement strand
AAAGTACTTTATATTAAAGAGCCAAAAAAATATCTGTATGCTGGGATGCTTGGGATCTGTATGCTTGGGACTATCTGAAAGAATATCATATAACCAAAAGGCTATAGCTGAATTCCTCTAATGTTATTGAAAACGTGAGCATTAAAACCGAAGTCATTTTGAATAAATTTTTCCGCTGCCTTCTGCAAAGAGAAAAATTCATAATTTTCAAGCGCTGAATACTTAGGCAACAATGCGAACACTACCACTGGAAATAAGATGACTTTTTCATTAAAACAATATTAAAACTGTATAATACCTAATGTTACATACAAACAAACAACAAAAATTTTATTAAATATTAGAAATATAAGTAATAACATTAGTTTCCCCCCGCAAATAGCTTATATACTAATCGAGGCGGGGAGATCTAAAGACATTTTACAAATACAAGGTTTGTCTGTAGATGGACTAAATAACAGAGAAAACACTACTATACAATAAATAAAAATAAACTAACATAAAACAAGGCAAGTACATTGAGATTACGAAAAGAGGCTAACCTAGAGTATAAAATAACTTACTGATAAGACGGGAGACTTCGACATAATCATCTTTAGACCGCAAGAAATTTAGTAATAATTCCTTTATCTTTTTACGAAAGGACGAACGTTTAAGTTGTTTAATCGAATAAGGAATAGAGTTTCAAATTTGGGCGCCGATTCTCGAGAAAAAGGCGTACATTTTAGAGAACTTAACGTAAAACGAGTCGCTAGAGACATCTTGTTCTGTAGTTATAAATATGACTTGTTTTAACGAATTGGTTGAGTATACTAACTGGTGCTGTCTGTCTGTTGATATCATACAATAAATAGCTACAATCTCTGAAAAATAGGCTAGGCAGGGGAAGGCAACTCGATTTGACAAAGAACGGTACGGTGTGTTCCTAAGACTTACTGAAGTAAATAAGACGTAAGGCCCGTTTTTGTAGAATTACGATCTTTCTTTGAAATGCCTAGGCACAATTTTCGCGAGCACAAACACCATAAGTTAAGTAAGGGACGATTAGTAATTAAGAATGACTTACCAGAAGGCTTTGCCTTCTTCGTGCAAAGTGTGTCTTCCTCTTGTGGTAAACCGACCACACTGAAATGATAAAATAGAAGGTTAAAACATCCACGATACATTTTTAATAATTATTTGGTAACAAGGGTCCATCTTACCTTTTTTTATTTTTTGTCGGAAGCAAACTAAAAGTTCCTGCTGCAGGATAACTTCCCTCTCTGTGAAGAACAAAGTAGACAACATACAGTTTGTGTAATTAAAATATGTACGGGCCAAGGCGATGAAAAATTAATGATATATTACTTGTTTAACCTATAAGAATTAAGAGAGCCCAACGGTAGATTAAATGAGATTCCTCTTTAGCAGTGATTGATTAAAAGCTATTAAAGAAATTTAGTTCTTGTTCGTCTCAAAAATTTCTTTGCTTACATATTACTCAAAGAACTAAAGACAACTTTGTGTTTTACACCTTGTCTCAATTTTGGTCTTTTTTTCTATTTTTATGAGGCTGTTGTTTACTCACTACTGTTTTAAACTGTCAAACCGTCAAAGCAGCCCAGCCAAACAATATTGTTAGCTGTCATTTCCAAAATTCTACTATTATAAACTGTCAAAGATTAGCCCAAACAGAACACAATTCTCTCAGGTGTAATTTCTAAAGTATTTAATGTTTTAAAATCCATTGTCATTTTCAAAATATCGTACTTTTTGAATGTGCCTCAAAAAAAAGTCTTTGTTACAACATAGGCAATATATGAATGTTGTGCGTCAGCAATGTGTAGAAAGAGCCTGTGAGATACTAAGGAAATCAATTAACTTGCCCGGAACGTAAGACTGTATGCTCCAAAGTACATACAGCTATGCACGCTGATGCAAAAGAAAATGGAATAAGCCTCCGTGGGAGATACGAGGGAAATTGGCTTGAACTAACTGTTTGTTTGTTTATTATTTAGCCACAATTAGTTACACATCACTAAAAAAAAAAAATACATTCATAAATTAATAGAAGCGGCAAGGAGGGCCATAAGAAACCACAACTGCTCTTCATATAGTTGAAGATGCGTGGTGATTCACCGCTTACTGTTCGCGAATAAAAGCATTCAGTAATTATCATGCTACCCGGTACGTTTTCATTGGCATTTCATACGGATGTTTGCCAGTTCAACAGTCGTATTTAATAACCGTTATCAGACAATAAATAATAAGGACACAGAAAAGGATCCGTATAACACATACACATGGCTAATTCTTTTGAGTGAGAGATTATTTTCACACTCTATTAACCCATACACTACAGATAAATTGTTGAAATACTTTTGATGGCTTAAGCATTAAAACCGAATTCACTTTTGAACAACTTTTCCCGATGCCTTCTGCAAAGAGGAAAATCGATTGTTTCAAGTCTGAATACTTAGGCTAAAAAAGAATTAATGTGAAACAATACCACTGGAAACATTATATGTGTATTCCTGCTAAATCGAAAATAATAAAGATTCGTTTATTTTCGCCAAAAACATAACACAATTATGCAATAAATGGAAGAGCTTACCAGAAGGGTTTGTGTTGCTTGTGCAAACTGCGACTTAATTCCTCCGGTGGTAAACACTGGAAAGTAAGTTTGGACTAGTTAGAAACTTCGACAACGATTCATTTCGTACAGCAGAAAATTGAGTATTTGATAATTTAGGCTCATTTTACCTGTTTTGTTGTTGTTATTTTTTCTGGGAGCAAACGCTTCAGTCTCTGTAAAGTTCAGCTGCAGGTAAACTCCTTTCTTTTTTTTTTTTTTTTTTTATAAATTAGATTTTTTCGTTTTATTTTATTTTTTTTATTATTAATAATAGATTTATTATGACCAATTTACAATGATAATATACGTAAACGAAAAGAAAAAAAGAAAAAGAAAAAAAAATAAATTAAATTAAATAAAAAGAGGAAAAAAAAGTAACAAAATACTTACTTACAGTACAATATGATAGTTAATACACATGACGTCATTGAGTTTACGTAGCTAAAAAAACACTATTTACAACATTTACTTCAGTAGTTAACAATAAACCACGTCATCAGTGCCTATTTAAAGGAAATGTTGAAAGGATTTTTGGAAAGCAGTTAAAGACTTGTTTTTAAGAGCTATTTCTTTCTGTATGTTTAATTTTTCTTTTAGAAGTATGAGAAAACTGTCGAAAGAGAGCTTCTCGTCGTGTAGGCAACTGCAGTATATGGAAAATTTCGCAATTAGAAGCGCATAGTTCAAAGAGTATCTATGTTCCGTTTTTTCAAAAACACCGTATAAAATCATACTATTGGATAATGTTAGTTGCTCTTTCGTTTTATTTGTCCACCAATTTTGAAAGGTCTTCCAGTAGGCAACAACGGACGAGCAGCGTAAGAACATATGATCTAGGGAGTGTGCTTCGACAAGGCATTGAGGACATATGTCGTTGTCAGAAAAGTTAGCTCTAAAGAGAGACATTTTAGTTGCGAGAGTGTTATGTATAATTTTATATTGAAACATTGTTATTTTAATGTCATGCTTGATCTGGAAAGGTAATTCATACACTTTTTGGACGGTTTCAGGAGTGAAACCATGTCTTAAGATTTTAGCTTCGGCAGTAGGTGGTACGAAGGAATTTTTTAACAGCAAGTTATACACGTATTTTGTAGAAATGACTTTTTCTTTTTCCTCATTTTCTGGGCATAGCGAAGGAGGGTTTTGAGATACTAACCTCCAAGAAGTCAATATGGAATTAATAAGACCGAAGTAGAGGGTGAATGGTGTTTTGAACTTAAACTGATTACAAAAGTTTTTAAACGACAGAAAATTACCGTCCTCTTGAAGGAGATCTTGGATTCGTATTACATTTTGGTCAAACCAACTCTTGTAGAATACCGGATTTCCATTGATTAAAATTTTTCGATTATTCCAAATTACCTCTTCACGAGTGAGCTGGGTCTCACTTCTTGTAGTATCTTTAGTCATTTGCCATTGTTTTAGTACTTCAACGTAAAACGATGGTAGAATGCCGACCTGTAGTGTGTCAATGTCATAGTTACAATTTATCAAGAATTGCAATCCTCCATATCTCTCTAGGGTTACGTTAGGAATTATTTTCCAAGATGCGACGTTTTCGGATTTTATGCGTGGTATCCATGCGACTTTCAAGGCTTTATTTAAAATATTAAAGTCAGTCATCTTAAGTCCTCCATGTTTTTTCTCACCAATGATGGTTGATTTCTTAATTTTAGGGGGTTTCTCGTCCCAAATAAAATTAAAAATTATTGAGTTGATTTCTTTAATAAGCTGTTCAGGGATAACGAGTACAGACGTATTGTAAATTAATTTTGAAAGAGCTAACGTTTTAACGATGTTTATCTTACCAAGAAGCGTAAGGTTTCTTCTCTTCCAACTATTTAAAGTCTTTTCTAGGTTCCGGATTTTCTCTATGAAATTTAACTCGATTGCTTTACGCGAGTCGTATGAGAAAAAAATACCCAGGGCTTTTATTGGGTCTTGTGGCCAGCGAAAACCGAACGGAGTTTCAAGACTGCTTTTCCAACGGCCGAGCCAC
The DNA here is from genome assembly GCA_019787425.1 of Platygyra sinensis. NCBI lineage: Eukaryota > Metazoa > Cnidaria > Anthozoa > Scleractinia > Merulinidae > Platygyra > Platygyra sinensis. The sequence continues at coordinate 10,384 of JAHPZR010055587.1, read as the reverse complement.
ATCCCTTCTGTTTTTGTGGCATTAATTTCTAAACCAGAGAGATTACTGAAGTGATTTAGAAGTGCCAGCAGTTCTGGGATAGAATCCAGGTCTCGCACGAAAACCGTAGTGTCGTCAGCGTATAAAGAGGTTTTGATTTCTTTATCACCTACTTTAATTCCTTTTATCGTATTTTTATTTCTAATTGCATTGGCGAGAACTTCGATACCTATCACAAAGAGCAATCCGGACAGAGGGCAACCTTGTCTGACACCTCTCTCTAAGGTAAAGAATTCTGACGCATGGCCATTATTTAAAACACAGCTTGTAACGTTGTTGTAAAAGATTTTCACCCAGTTTTTAACATCGGGTCCGAAATTAAACTTGCTAAGGGTGTCACTAAGAAAATCCCATTCGATAGTGTCGAAAGCTTTTCGAAAATCAATAAAGAGCGCAACACCTGGCATATTTTCTCATTTGTATATGACATTATGTCTGATATTAAACGAACATTTTCACCAATGTAGCGGCCTTTGACGTAACCGGTTTGGTCAGGATTGATAATTTTTGGAAGAACTTTTTCTAATCTCTTCGCAATTGTTTTCGTCAGTATTTTATAGTCAACGTTAAGAAGAGAGATTGGTCTGAGATTCTCTAATGATGTGGCGTCTTTATTTGGTTTCGGGATGAGTGTAATGATCCCTCTTCTTTGAGAAATTGATAAAGTTCCTGTATCGAAAGCAAAGTTAAAACTTTTTATCATGTCAAGATGCAATTCTTTCCAAAAAAATTTATAAAATTCTGCCGGCAGTCCATCTGTTCCCGGCGATTTTTCGTTTTGGAAATCATTTAAGGCTTTTAGGCATTCTTCAGCGGAGACCTTTCCTTCACACATTTGCTGGTCCGTATTCTCAAGAGGGGTAATGTTTTCAAACAAAGCGGAAGCGGAAACTGCATCGTTTGAGTTTCTAAGATGCGTAGACGAAGTGTAAAGGGCTTTGTAAAATTCCATTTGCTCTCGCAGAATCTCGAATTGATCATTTGTGACGGTGCCGTTTGAGCGTTTTAATTTTGCAATTGTCTTTTTTTCATAATTTCTTTTCTCAAGGTTATAAAAGTAACGGGTGTTGCGTTCACCATCTTCGTGCCACCTCACCTTACTTCTTAGAATTGCACCTTTCGTCTTGTATTGCATAATCTTCCTTAGGCGTAATCTGATGCTTTGAATTTCACAAATTATATGCTTATTATTTGGTTCTGCTTCAGCTCTTTTAAACAGATCGTTAATGCGGCTCTGGAGTATAGTTTCGGTGGACTTTCTTTCTTTAGATTTGATTTTGGAATATTTCACGGTAAAACCTCTAATCTCCATTTTAATCAGATCCCATCGCAGATTTAAATCTTCTACATCAGTGTACTTTTGCTTGAATTTTTCAATTTCTGCGCGCAGCAATGATACGTAAGTTTCATCGTGAAGGAGTGACTGATTAAATTTCCAAAAACCTGGGCCTTTTTTTTGTTTGAGTTCTGCACTTTGGAGGTGAATAAAAATTGCAGAGTGGTCCGTTTCAGGTGCGAAAACAATTGTGCATTTGTTGGTCAGGTTCACAAGCTGTCTGGAGATTAAGAAATAATCAAGACGACATTGTATTTTAAAAGACTTGTTTCTCCACGTAAACTTCTCTTCGTTTGGATTTCGCTGCCTCCAGATGTCAATTAGCTCATACATATTACATTAAGCACTTAATGACTGGCCACAAGGGAAACAGTGAGTTTTGTTTCCCCGAGACCCACAATGTTTCCCGAGGCGAAGCCGAGGGGAACATTGAGGTCGAGGGGAAACAAAACTCACTGTTTCCCGAGGGGCCAGTCATTAAGTGTTTTGTTATACCTCCCGAATCGAATATAGAAAAAGCTCCGAAAAAAAAAATGATTCGCTTGACGCCATTGCATACACTGGCCGCACTCGCAAAATTGAACGGCTGCCAAAACCAACCTGTCCTATCGAAAAATCACGATAACAGTCTTTTTCTTTGCAGCTAACAAAAAATATAGACAGTACTAAAGTTGCTTTTGCGTCTTCTAATGCTTTACTCGAGCATTTTGAGTTTGATTTGATCAGGAGCAGCATATTTTGTTGTAAATTACACGAATTATTACCTGGCGACGACGATCGACGAGCGAGTTGACGAACGTGGGCAACCCATTTTTGGCACCAAACCAAAAGCTTGGAGACACAAAACGTTCATATTTTCCCTTTTGTTAATCTGCAAAATATGTTTTTGCGACTATAAATCTTTTTTCTTGAATAATGAAAGCCGTCTCTAATGAGAAACGTTGTCCTACTTCAATGGCTTTTCAACATCAGGCCGACTGGTATACAAATTTCCCGCGGTTTCAAGGTGCACAACTTGATCACGTGCGAGTCCAAAGTTCAAGGTGTTGTTTGCCTAGGGGCGTCATTGCGTTTTGTTCGCCCTAGGGCGTCATTGAGTTTTGACCAATGGCACGTGACACGTTCTCCTCCAATCAGGAAACGTATTTGAGTTGGGAGGTATAACAAAAATTATTAATTTCTTGAATTACTGGTGTTTTCCGGGAGAAAGGGTTTCCGCCCTTCTTATCTATGTCAGTCAAAGTACAGTTGAAGTCGCCACCTATGATTATTGTTTCTTCTGCATAATCTTTAAGTTGATGTTGTAATTCTTTAAAAAACAACACTTGTTGATGGACATCATTTGGTGCGTAAATGTTTACAAGTACCAGTCGTGAATCTGCACACATCCCGTCAATAATTATGTATCTACCGTTTTTGTCGGTAATTTGTTTTTCAATTTTGAAATTTGAATTTGGATGAAAAAGAATCATAGTCCCTTTGCTATGATTTGTGCCGTGATTAAAGACAATTTCGCCTCCCCATTCTGCTCGCCAGATGTTTTCGCATTCTTTTACACTGTAAGTCTCTTGCAAGAAGATAAAGGAGCTGTTTTGATGATGCAGCCACCTAAACACGGCGCGACGTTTTAGTGATTTGTTTAGTCCCCTGATGTTTACCGATAGGCCTTTGATATCACAAAGATTAGTCATTTAGAATTAAAGCAAAGGGTGTTGCCACAGATCCCAGAGGACCAACAAACCACTCGTACGATTCGACAGTTTTCACAGTTTCTGACAGATTTAGACTGCTGAAATTTGCATTTTGGAGTTTCATTTTGCATGATGATATAAATGACATCCGATTTACATTCTAGGTGTGTTTGATTGTTTGATTGCAATTGAAAAACGTATGTGTAAAACAAAACAGAAAATAAATTAAACAAACTTACACAGGATAAGACAAGAAAAATAACATTAAAAGGTCTGAACTGAAGACCTGAACGCGAAGGAATAAATTTAAATTTTCGCATTTCAGACTGGCTAATGGCTATAAAGATTATTTGGCTAAATACGACTTAAACAAAAACGTAATTTTTCTTTGGCACTCCGAATAAAAATAAACATTTTAAAATACAAAAAAAAGAAAGAAGAAGAGTGAAAAACAATAATATTAAGACAAGTCTGACATAACCTTGTGATTCAGCCTTCGCTGTGTCCACTCCATTTTTTTGGAATTTTGTCAAAAGTGTAACGCTTTCCGTTTACAATAAGACGGTCTCCAGTGATTGTAGCTCTCGTACCCGCTGTCTTTCGTGCTTCCTTCATTGCTGGTACTAATATCGTTTTTCTGATTTTCCGTACAGCCGGAGGCAGGTCTTCGGTAAGACTATAACTATACTCCTTTCTGGTTGGACGAAAGTGGACGAGAGACAGATTGTTTAATGTGAATACGCACACCTTTGTGATAAATAATTAATGATATCTTCCTTGTTTAAACCTAACAAGCAAAGAAGTCTAACTGTTGATCCACTTCAGCGGAAAAGAGATTGTGTGAAGTTAAGTAGTTGAAGCTAGGAAACCGGAAGAAAATTCAGATGTTTTACAACTTGTACAAGAGCCTTCCTTAATTTAGGGCTTTACTGTATTGTTACGACACTATTTTTTAGTCACTATTGTTCAAAAGTGACAACCGTCAAATTAATCCACGTAAAACAGTATTCTTATATGACATTTGTAAAATTCTAATATCATAAATGTCAAAGTTATTCTAAACAAGTCATCTTCCTAGACATAATTTCTAAAATGTGAAATGTTTAAATACTAATTTTCATTTTCAAACTTTCGGTATATATTAGAATGCCTTTTCAAAAAGTTAAGTTTTTGCTACTCAAGTCAAAATCTATTCAGTATTATTAAAGAGTGAGCAAGCATTACATATTTGCGATGCGTACAGCGTCATGGATTAGCGCGAAAGAAGTCAATTTTCTTCACGGACGTAGTTTCTAAATAAATATTTGAATACAGTTTCAAATTTATTGTAGTGTTAAAAGTTTTATTTTCAAAAAATGAGTCGTTTTTCCAGTCAATTCACAGTAATTCGTCATTAATCACGAAACAAGTCAGAAATTCGTTGAAAGGACTCTGTGAGAAAACAGGAAAGTTAATTAACCTGTCAAGCACTAGAACAAGTATGTCCCAAACTTCTTTTATGCTAATGCAAAGGAAGATGAAATAAGCTTCCCAGGAAAATTCGAGACAATCGCTTCAGAACCAGCTGCACGGCTTTAAAATTGAACACTTTGAAATTATTCCACAAATTAGACTAAAAGAACACGTTTTTAGCGTGCCGCTTATTCATCGAACAAAAAAAAAAACTTTTTACTCCAGAGAGGGCCAACGGACAAATAAAAAGTACCAGAAACTGGTTGGTTCTGATCAGCAAATGCAAAGGTTTGAAGAAACTGAACTCAGAAAAGCTGACGGTTGCGGTTAGGGTTAACTGTTATATATTTTCCAATATTTGTCAGGCACGGATAGTCAAGGAAGGAGGAAGAGGAAGGGAAGAACCGGAGAAAGAAAAGAGGCTAAAAAAAAAAAGGGTTCAAAACTAAGAGTTAGAGAAAGGACTAGGAAAGGAGAAAAGGGGGGCGATAAGCCGGGAATGGGAAAAGGAGGAAAGGCAAAAAGGGGAAAAACACAAAAAACCTGAAGTTGAAAGAGACAAAGAGAGAAAAAGGAGGAAGGCCGGAAAAGAAAAGAAGGAAGAAAAATGATAAAGAAAGATATTTTTTCCTCAAAGGGATGCCTTCGACGGTCAGCCTGTGGGTCCGTGCCGGGAGCAAGAGGAAAAGAGGCGGAAATCAAGGGTAGAGGAGGTAGACAAACGTAGGGGTGGGAAATAGCCAGGAGGGGGGCACATGTCGGGCGCGCAAGGAGGGGCCAAACGCCGGAAAAAGAATCAGGGCGAAAGAAAGAATTCCGCTGGAAAAGCAAAAGAGGGAGGCGGAAAGGAGGGGCGGGAGGGAGTT
>JAHPZR010055585.1:0-30901 GCA_019787425.1 Platygyra sinensis | reverse complement strand
AAAAAAAAAAAAAAAAAATAAACCGAAGGCAAAGCAAGAAACCGCCCAGCCTTCGGCTGCGCGGTTTAATAAAAAATAAACCGATGGCAAAGCAAGAAACCGCCCAGCCTTCGGCTGCGCGGTTTAATTAATTAATTAATTAATTAATTAATTAATTAATTAATAAATAAATAAATAAATAAATAAATGAATAAATAAATAGTCGACTATCTTAGTTACCCTTGTTTTCAGTTTTGCCGTGTATTCTTCCCAACGAGATACAACCTACAAAAATAACAAAAGGCATTATATTTCGCATGTTTACATTGAAGATGAAACAACATCTTTATTCACTCGTGCAGTTACTTTTTTGTAAAAATATATATATAAATAGAAGCACAGAAAAAAATATGTACATTTGAGTCAGGAGACTGCTGTAACCCCAAAGTTTTCTATAAGCGTTATTTACTGCGAGATCATGTAACAGAAACGAAGCTGATCATACCTGATAAAGGTAAAAATAACCCGCTGTCTCGCACGTGTAGGAAACATCACCATGAACACCAAGACTATCCTACAAAAAAACAAGTACTGCAGTGTCAAAATAAAAGCGGACTTGCTGGAACTCAAATGGCTACTTCACGATACATTTATGAAAACGAATTTTTGTTATGCACTTGTCACATTACATTTAAATCAAAGGTACTGCCGAGAGATTGTAAACAAAAGCAAAACAACAACAAACAAATAAACAAACAGAAAATATTTATAAGGTTGCTTCACCTGAAGCCGTTGTACGTCCTTCAAAAGTTCAAGTCTGCTCGCAAGAACAAAGTTCACTCGACCATACCTAGCATCGAATAATGAAGAACAGATAATTACAAACAAAACCAATTAACAGTTTCCAGGGACAGTTTTCGTCCAATTGCCGCAAAGGGGCGTCCGTATTAGCTGAATTTTCCAACAATCTTAGTTTGTTTTCAGCATATAACAGACACCAACTTAGCCCAGAGTAACGAGGGTAAGCGAAAGAAGAGTCAAAGAAGAACAAAAACAGAGGAGAGTGAGAAAGATGTCATAAAAGGGGGTGGGGGTGGGTGGGGAAGCGCCTCAAGTGTCCTAGCCACGTGATAGAGATGAATTGTTCTTTATTTTATACAAACCTGCTGAAATCCTTCTCTGTTTCCAATGCTTCTTCTCCGTGTCCCAGACGAAGTAAGTGACGTTCTTCGATGTCCAAAGCCATGATTTTCTCAAACAGTTGATTCAAAGCCTGCAACAAAAGTTAATACTAGTGTCAAAAAGAGAGTAGGCATAATTTACTGCTAAGTCAAACCTTTGTTTATGTGATTGTTGAAATGTTGCAACGGTTGCAATACTAGAGTCAGCACTAAAAGAAATCATAAAATTCCTGCGTAAATCTTCATGCAAAAATTGTTACAGTCATGACAGTATGTATGTATGTATGTATATGTAATTGACCACTCCCCATCGGGGCTTTACAGGACCAATGCAAACAAACAATAACAAATTAATATTCAAATAAACATAACTTGGTTAAAAATTCCAACTGGCGGGAGGCAAACCAGTTGGCTATTTACAAGCGTAGCCGAAAAGTTAAACTCGGGGCTTCCAAGAACAACATCAGCTAGCGGTCAGAACAGGATTTGAACCAGCGACCTACGGATTTCATGGCCAGAAATTGCGGACATTTGAGCCCGCGCGTAAGCAGCGCGCCAATTAATTACTTTATGCTAATCGTACATGGCGTCTTCGAGAAAATCCCCCGTGGTTGACTACTTCATTCGTTTTCCCCTGTCGTTTTATACGTCACTCCCATCCGCTAAAGAAATAGAGAATGATTTGTTGATGTGGAGAGGATTATTACGAGGCGAAAATGTGGACTGAAGGGCTATGATTACTTCAGTTGAGAAGGAGAGGAAACATACAGAATAATACTTCAATTCAGTAACTACTTGTTGTCTCGGGGAATTAAAGAATACTCAGAAGACTTACCGAGCCACATTTTCACCGGGTAATAATTCTCTCCACATCACAAAATCTTCCCATATTTCTTGAGCGGATGACAGACTATATAACGACAAACGAAAACGAATGTCACGTTTGTCACGCTATGTGGTCATACATGAACTGGTAATTTTAGCGCTGACTGAAAGGACAGTGGTCATCTGTCTCCTCAGCCTTCAACAGAGATAGAAGGCTTGGTTTCTTAGGTTTCTTTTGATACCAAACATGCCGGAATTTGCTGAAAAAATGCCAGTTTTTGCCCAAGAATACGACGTGTGGTTCTCGGATCAACACAGATGAGACGCTCGCGTGACATTTGATATCTTTGCTTTCGGTATACCTGGTTTGCGCTTCTCTGAGCTATTTTTGAAGGCAATTAGCAGAGCGAAGAAATCAGCAGCGAAGGTGAAAATTGGTCAAATAGTACACCATACGGTGCTTTTCCTCAAGCGATCGCGGCACTTGGGATACCCCGCTTATGTAATCTGCTGTGGCAGATCAAAATCTGTTTGGGATGCATTCAAGCCTCCGTAATATAGAGCATCGTATGAGCCAATCTTCGAAAACAAACATCGATGAAAAGCAGGGCCAGTAACATTTGTTGATGAAAAGCAACTAATCAGAATAGCAGAGAAAACTTTCAAGAACTCAACCGGATCGCGGCACTTGTTCCCGGTAAGCCAGAACTTGCTCTACTTTATTTTGTTTTATTTCTGCCATACATTTCCTTTGAGCGTTTGGCGGCCATATTTTGTAAGAAACCCCGCACGTGCGCCGTTGCGATGACTGCGATTTCTGGCCATACAAATTCGACGATCTAACCACTCGGCCACGCTGCCTTCACAAGACCGTACCTGATTAGAATGAGTCACCAACAGCGTTCTTTGTTCTGGGAAGTTGTGATAAATGTTGGAAATGATCTGTACAGCAACATCTGTCTTTCCTGTACCTGGAGGCCCAACGACCTGAGAGAGAATAAAGACACAAAGCTCAATCAAAGCGATAACTAACTCACTAGTTTGAGTGTGACAAGAATTGTCAGCATAACTGTGTAGCTACAAGTCGTCAGCATTGGATTGAGCAAAACGTTATCACTGATATCCCACTTGTACCCCGCGTTCTGATGTCTTAGGTAAATATAAGGCGTATAACAAAGGAATCCACCACAGGTTCGAGTATCAAGCGAGCAAACTCTTTGTACCGAGATTATTTAAATTCTATTGCAACCTTTTGTCCAACTGTTTTAAGTATCTTCTCAAAAGAAATCGTTTCTAACAACATTAAATGCCGAGAACAAATTTTGAAGTTCCGATGAAACACTTGAAAGTAATTGTGAAATGTGACTGATGATGAAAATTTTACATGTGACTGCATAATTTATATGAAGTTTAAATCTGTTTTCTCGAGTTCCCATGGAATTTCAGGCAGCTACTTACATAACAGGCAGACCACTCTATGTGTTCGTGGTTTAATATAGAGAATCTACGAGGGTTATGAATAAAGCTGAAAATTGCACATCTAAATCTCATCTCGGTCGGAATATCCCAATAAAGTTAAATGAAACCTTAATCGACTCACGTATGGTGTTTTTTCGCCTTCTTGGGCCGTCTAAAGCGTCCTATAGCGAAATTACTTTTGCCGCGGTTTTTTTACTTCCCGCGGGAAAACCGTGGGAAGCCAAGCGCTGATTGGTAGATTTAAAACAGCCTGCATTGCTTGAATTCCTTTGGTCGCTGAGTTTGGCACCGGTCATATTGAGAAAGCTGTATTTGTGACTCCAGTATCGATTTTCTCGGAAACTGTTGGACGGATGAGGGTCAAATTCGGCGAAGAGATAGAGATAAAACTCACCTATCAAGATCCGTCGCCATTCAGTGAGATTTTTCAGTATTTTTGCGTTAATTCCAGTTTGAAGTGGAGGAGGTCGCGGCTGACGGCCGCTAAGTTGCAAGCCTTGTCTCCCTCTCTTGTCTTACAACTGTAACCGTCATCGGCCAAAAGTAATTTCGCTATAAGACGCTTTAGAAGGCCCAAGAAGGCGAAAAAACACAATATATATGTGTCGGATAAGGTTTCATTTAACTTTACTGGGATATTCAGACCGAGATGTGATTTACATGTGCAATTTTCAGAGCTTTATTCATAACCCTCATAGATTCTCTATATTAAACCACGAACACATAGAGTGGTCTGCCTGTGCTTACATCTTAAGCTTTTAGTAAATGCAGAAACAGCTGTGATATACTTAAAGTTATTCTAGCACAAGGTTTTTGTCTATCTAAATTGAAATTACTCCATTTTCAATTGCATTTCGTCTTAAACCCAACAAACACACACGAGCATGTATTCCTATTACTTCCTACAAAAAGGTCTTAGTTTTCGTTTAAATGAAATGGCAGGGAAAAGCGGTCCAAAAAGAAAAACAAAACAACAATACAAAATGCTCTTCAACATTCTGAACTATAAAACACTAAATTGGCAATGACACCAAAATGCAACGGCATGCATATTAGAGTTAAACTGTAAACAATGAACAGTTCTTTTATACAGCACACTTAACAAATTGGAGCAGTACATGATTGTATGGACGTTGAAGTTCTGAAATAAGGCCATGTCAAACTCATAGACTCAAACATTGCTGTCTTGGCTAACTAACGACCTACCATAGTGAGACCAGGTTGCATTCCAGCTCTGATGGCTTCTACTTGTGTTGCAGTGAATGGAACAGCATTCCTGTTATAACAAGAGTGAAGTCAATTCAAACAGTTTTTTCCTTACTGCGCTCTTCTCGATCTGTTGGTATGAGATTACAAAGTCTGAAGCTTGAATTAAAGAAGAGAAGAAAGGCATCTTCACAAATTCACAAGTAGGAAACGACTCCTCTCAAGCTCAAGAAAAATAAGCCCTTTGCATGATCCGGTCACATGGTACGGAATAAATTATACTGGGACGCGTTACAGTGAACACAGTCGGACTTCCCAAACAGAGAAACTCGTTCCAGTCCAGCCCGACTTTCCTTTGTTTTGAAAGCCCCACTGTGCAACTTGCGTCCCAGCATAATTTATTCCGTACCATGTGACCGGATCTTGCAAAGAGACTATTCACTGTGCTTACACAAAGGAAATCAGACAGTGAGAGTGTTTAGACATATGATTTCAATGACTACAGATCTTTTCGATTTCCTTTCTTCGTTTCCTCCTTAGTTTTACGCTCGATTGAGACGATGCAGCAAACCACTCAAGACCGTGATTGAACACAACACCTCGAAGGTCGTCCAAAATACTCCGCTGCGTGTCGTATTTTCAATTCTCTTCTCGGTGCTGGAAAATGTGGCGAAACACTCTCTTTCGTGTTCGAGATATAACTTGCAACGAAAACAATAACAAACAGATTCATTTACTTCTTAGGCTGATTAAAGGGATACGGCCCGCGGTTAGGAACCACAAATGGCTCCACCAACAGCTCTTGATTCACTTCTTTTGGTTCATCTTCATCGTGTTTCCGTTTCTTGCTAGAAGAAGTCTCAGGAAATGTTATCCTACAAGAAACGTAAATCAACAAATTTAAAGCGCCAAAGACCGGAGATTCCAATCTTTAGAACATCCAGGATTCCTTCTACATACGTAAAATTTTCCGTCGTAATTATAGCGCATGATATCAGTTTTCTCGAAGTTTGGACGCTGACACGTAGAGTGATAAGTGATAACGTTGTTCGCGCAGCCCACCAGAGAGAAAAAAAGAGGAAACTATGAACGTTTTTTTATTTGCTCTTCCACTGCTGCGACAATAAAAGAACGACTGTTTCCAGATTATGATATCCTAGTGGAACTTTAACTACTAAGAGATTTGCCAAGTCACATTTTTAAACTCCGCAGGTGATAAATTCGCTTTGTTGTGAAAATGCCCCATTTTGAAATTTCTGTCTTGATTATTTAATCTTGTGTAACCTTTGTTTTTGTTTACTAAAAATGTCACGTACACACGTGTTCAAATCACGCGAATTATCCACGAAACGTTACAAGAAAAGAATAGAATACGAGTCTTACTTGAAGGGTGGGATTTGTTCAGCGGGGTTGTCCGTAGTGCACTGAAAATAGACGAAAATAAGAAATTTTGAAAATTTACTTGTACAATGTAGTTTGTAAAATTATACAAAATGCCGGCAAGCTATCACCATCATCTTACCTTAACTGAATACTGAGGAAAGCAAGACCTGAGGTGTTCAAAGTCGAGAAAAGTGTCGTTGAAATTCAGTGTTCGAATCTGGTTTGGCATTCTGCATTGAGACAAAATAATATTATAATAATTAAACAATCACGAATGGTGAAAACAAACAGATTATTACTGCTACTCTTTCAGTACTTCGCCGAGCCTCGGAATGATCATTTTAATGAGTTTGAGAACAGTTTTCAAATGAGCGCCGCTGGCAATCATCACAAAGGACACAGACAACCAGTGAACCAATTAACAATTGGTTCATGCTTTAGCGTGCACTATCGAGTTATGGAGCACGCGGGAAGTTTGGAGAGCACGAAAAAAGCGTAAGAGTTGCCCGAGGCGTAGCCGAGGGCAACTCTAGCTTTTTGAGTTCTCTCCAAACTTCCCAAGTGCTCCATAACTCGATAGTGCACAGCTAAAAGCATGAACCAATTGTTTTATAACATAGCCGGTGGAATTGTGCATAAAATCCGACGCGAATAACGGACAACAATATCAGAAGTAATTGTTCGCGGTAAGCGAAATAAACAAAATAGGAATTGGTTTTATTTCAACTTTCTTTTGAAAGCTCGAGTTTCATATTTAACAATTTCAAAACGGAAAAATTTAAGCTTACCTTTGAAGGATGAAACAGACCAGTTTGTAACTTGTTTGGTTTTACCAGAGTGTCTTCCTTTCAAAATTGCATTTCACCCTCGAACAGTGAAGCGAATCGTGTTGGCGTCGATGCCGAGTCTCCTGTTCCGTTGTTTTTCTCTTTTTCTGCCTCATTTAAGAACTCCAGCCCAAGAGAAAAGGTCGGAAATTGTCTTTGTTTTAGGACTGATGGGTGGAGTCTCTGTTTCTATCCATTATTGTCGCGAAATATCTGAATATTTTTCCCCACGCTAACAATGGCCGCTCGCGCGAAAAAAAAATTTTCTGGCAAAGCGATTTGCTCACGCCATCAGCGCGAGAGTGCACTATCGAGATTTGGAGCACGCGTACGTTACTGAATTTGATTGCTTGGCTCTGCTAGCTATGTTATATTTAACAAATAGATTCCATGTTGCCGTGCGTCTGTTCAATAATAGATCACAGATGACGTCAAAATGTGGTAAGAACAAAAAAGTGGCACACGAGGCGTAGCCGAGTGTGTCACTGATGTTCTTACCACATTTTGACGTCTTCTGTGATCTATTACTGAATCAGACGCACGGCAATATGGAATCTATTTGTTTTATATAATAACGAAAAGCCTTTTTATTTCAAAATATTTGAACATAACGCGAAAGCCGGCCTTTGCCCCGCCCGGCTTTTGCCCGCTTTCGCGAACACACAAAAAAAAGCCATTTGACGTGATCTATGATCTATACAAAATGAAGCAATTTCATTGGTTACTATGCGTAGCAAAGAATTGTGATTGGTCGAGAAAAATCATGCCACTGTCAAACCTGACTCGAGCGTCGCTTCTCGTGGAATGAAAACTTACAGCGAAAGCAGAATTGAACTGCGAAATCTACAAATCTTAAAGAAAATGCTGGAAAAATCAAGTCAGTTTTTGTCATCAGAGCAGCCCTGCGAGCCGAAAAGCTTGGACGTTGCCTTGAAAATTACAGAAGCTGAAAAAATACCCTCGGAAAACTTGTGGTTGCGGTCAACCTAGAGGCCATTTGATTCGAGTTTTGAATGAAAGGAGCGTAAATGACGGTGGAGATTTCTGTCTTCTGTGGTTGGTGATTCTCAAATCAGCTTGATATAGTGTCGGAGACACATTTTAGCCGCGATACTGTTAACCGTGAGCTGTGGTTAGCTATACTTTGCTCGCTGCTTTGCATGAAACGGACAGGACCATTCGCTTCGGAAAGCAAGGTTATGTAAACTTAACTTAATTATTTTACCGATTTTAAAGTAAGAAGTGATTTTGATGTTTCATTCCTGACATCAATCAGTGTGTCAACATTTGTTTTGACATTGGGAAGAGTTGAATTTTTTAAATAAATTAATCTCAGAAACATTTTGTTTACTGTGTTTGTTAAATTCGAGATAAAGCAATGGTTTTCGGCTTCAGACCAAGTTTGTGCGTGGTTTAGTCTCGCTCGACTGCCGACTGAGACTGCTCGAAAATTATTTCTGTATCATTTTCTAAAAGAAACGGCTTTATCTTTCGTTTTCTGGCTTCTTGAACCTGTTGAATGCCTCGGCAAAACTTTTTTGTATCTTATCTTTTGCCCAGTCACGTAAAATATTATCCTTATTCTCAAAACTTTCCGCCATTTTAAAACGGCAGAGGGAAAAACTTTGTAATGATGACGTCAATCATGCATCTGTCCTCTAATAGATCATAGGCGAGAACCAATCAAAATGCGAGAATAATTAACAATTATTCTTTGAAATCGAGGTAAATATTCTGCCACTATTCACCGAGATAGAGAAGAATAATTGTTTTAGTATATACACAGGAAGTGATCTCAACAACATTTTCAGAAGAAAAACCATTAAAAATCGATTTAATTGACCTCTCAATTCATGCGTGGAAAACGTGCAAGCGGTACAAAGCATGCGCGAATTCGCGAAACTATTTACAGAATCTTTGAACATGGAAAATCTATAGTTAATATTCGAAAAAACCTCGTGACAGTCTAGAATAATGGTCCTTAGACACTGTTCCAATCAGTGTGAATCAAAAGTATGCTTTATTCAAAAGTATGCTCTATTTTTGTTTGGTTTACGCATTATTCACTCGGTAGGGGGTGAATAATGCTCATTAGCCAGAGATAGCGAACCAATCAGATTGCTTAAAACACCAAGATCACTGAGTGTGTATATACTAACTTGGGTTATTATATAATATAACATAACTAAAGCAAAGCGCGCGCTCTGATTGGCTAATTCAGCATCTACTATTTGCCCATGGGTGTATGCTGCTGACGTAATCAATAACTAAAGCAGAGCGCGCGCTTTGTGATGTAGCTCAATTTGTTGCGGACAACATTTTGACCGCTTTGATGACACTTATCGTTGTCGATAAGAGTACAGACGACGCTAAACCACATTCGATTTGTTTTTTACCACAATATCAAAGATAACGAAATTGTCTTGACAACTGAAAACACCGACTCGGACTTGAAAGTGCACGCGCTGCATTATGCAAATGAGCTGCTTGTACGCGTCAGACTTTCCTTTAAAAAACTTTTACAAACTCGCTTAATATGCAGAAACAATACGAAAAAAATGTTTGGGAAACGAGTAATGACACGTACTCGTTGTCGGTAAGAGTACAGACCACGATAAACCACATTTCGATTTGTTTTTTACCACAATATCAACGTTAAAGAAAATGTTATTTTCAGAGCGCGAGCTGAAAAAGGCATTGCGTGACATATTGACGCGAGCAGCGTGGTATGGACTCTAAAGACTTCTGTTGACTTCTGTCTTAATGTTATGTTATAAAACAAATGGTAAACGCCATAGCCTGTACTATTGAGTTATGGTGCACTTGGGAGGTTTGCTAAGCACTCAAGAAGCTAGAGTCGCACTCGGCTATCGCCTCGTGCGACTCTTACGCTTCTTTCGTGCTTAGCAACCTCCCGCGTGCACCATAACTCAATAGTACACGCTATGGCGTTTACCATTTGTTAAATAAAAATTCGAACTAATATTTGTCGCGACAAAAAGCGCGGGAAAAAGTGTTGGAGCGAGTCGCATTGGTTTGGTTTGTTTCTACATGGATGAGAAAGTGGCGCGAAATTCTTAAACCAATCACAGAATAGCAATGCAAAACCAAAACAAAAAAAACATGCTTGTTCACGTTGTTATTGTAAGAAAGTTTTCTGATGGTATTATGTACAGGCTACGTAACTCTGCTATAAGTGAATACTTAACGAGTTTGTCCGTTAGAAGTTGTCACTACTACGGCACCTCCGCTTTGAAAATTTCATTTTATTCATTATGAAAATTTGGTTTTAGTAATTTTCCGTGTTTTTTTTATTGCATTTATTGTGTTGCAACCTAGAGCTATTTATGTCTGATCAATGAACGAGGTGCCCATCCTACAAGACTGGTGTTTTGTTACTTGTGTTAAGTTAGAAATTATGTTCTTTTCGTTTCACTGCAGGGTGATTAGCCAACAATGGTATGAGCTTGCAAGTGTAATGTGACGCGTTCCTTCACTAGTTACTGTTCCTTAAACTGTTTCTATGAGAAAGACATTCGCAAAAATCTCGGTTGTTTAGCACATTAACATGGTTGCCACATACGTCACTTTTCAAAATTCTGCGACTTTTCCCCGACAAAAATCAAATTTCTAGGGCCAAATAAATACAAAATACACGTCAGATGTACTAACGGGCTCCAGCATCCCCTGACAGCCATCCTTTCAACTCATTCATTATAACCGACGAGTCTTTTACAATTTAATTTTCTTCATTAGGAAAATATGGTTGAGTGACCCAAAATGTTTCGTCCAGCCATCAATGGTTAAATCATTTCAATTTTCCCTGACTTTACGTCAAAATGTCATTTTTCCCTGACTCAAATTTAAATTCCTCGCCTTTTCCCTGACCTTGAAGAATTTTTTTCCCTCCCTTACCATTGCCAGACCCTTGGCAATCCCTGATTTAATCATTGTACCTGCTGTAGTGAGCCGCGCCGGGATCATCATAACCAAGAAAGATATCATGGAGCCAGTCTGGAACAATGCACTCTGTGTTCATCAGATCGCGGATGGTTTCTAGAACAGCCTTCAGAAAAACAAAGGCATAAGTTTAGTTCACGACACAGTAGCGTCACACCAATGGGAAGAAAACTCAAAAGTTAACATAGGTCCTGAAAATATTTCACAAAATTAAAAAAAAAAACTCAAGGTTCTCCCAGAAGTCCCCCCACCCTAACAACGATTATGTAATTAATATATAAAAAAAAACGATGATGATGATGATGATGGCGATAACTGGGACGGTTTGGGTAAAACAAGCGCAAATCGAGTCAGAGCAGCCTTAGTAAACATGCACAAAGCCACAAGTATCATATACGGAGATAACTGCCTCTCCCCTCCCCCAGATCCCCGCTAGAAGTTATTCCTCCACTCATCAGACACGAGATTTGACTCAAAAATTTTATTCTAATGAGGTAACTCTACGAAGATCCGTGCCTGTGATTGGTTATAATCTGCGCGCCAAAAGCCAAAAACAAACGACACTCAACTAGAGAAACTAACAGTTTGGAATTTTTTGAGACAATAATCGCGTTTCTTTTCAGTTACAGTGGCCTTATGAAATAAAAACGATGATGACTCGAACCAAAAGTCTTACTTCTCTCCTTAGTCGAACACTGTAATTTTACCCCTGATTTCTTGAACTAACCGATATTACAAACCAATTTTAGTTTCCCCTAGAGGTTAAAAAAAAAAAAAATTGGGACTCAGTAGTAGTAGTGAAAGCAATACGAGACCACCAAGAAACATTCGTATAACAGAGGGGAAAACAGTACCTTGAAGTTGTTTTCTTTTGGTTTCCGCCTCAGAAGTATGTTGAAAGTCTCGTAAACATCCTGCAACATCATCATGTGGTTACATAAAGGTAAAGTTTTACACATTTTTTCATAAACGACTTTGTTGTTATGTCAATTAAGATCTACCGTTTGACCTTTTGACCTGTTACGTTATGTCAATTAAGATCTGTTGTTTGACCTTTTGACCTTTCGTTAGCTCTGAGTGACAGTAATCACACCTCGTTTCCAGGGTCTCTCTCTTCCTGGGAGCGGAGAGAGACCCTGGGAACGAGGTTGACAGTAATGAAGAGTAAGAAGAAATTCGGAGTTTTGGACGAAGTTCCAAAATTATTTACCACGCTTTTTGTTAACACGCTTTAGTCCTGACCAACTTGAAACCGTTTCTCGCGAGCCTGGCATAGTGGCATTTATCAATAGTATGACGAAAATCAACGAATTATTTAAAGAAACAGACACAAACATAATGGAACAAAATATCTCAATCATAACCTCTAGGCGCAAGCGTTTGAACTCGGCGAACTTAGGTTGCGTTCCTTTGGGAGGATCCGGATTAGGATTTATGATCCAAGATCGCTCAGATCATCGCGTACCAAAGGAACGCAACCGTGGTTCGTATGATCAGTTACCATGACAATAGAAGCGAAAAGCGTTAAAACAACCTAAACGTACGGCAAAATAACAAGAGGTCGCTAAAACAAACGAGCAAATTAATAAACAGTCATAACATCGCAAGCAATGTTACAAAACAAGCGGTTCCATCATGGAGGTTGCATGCACGAGTATTCGGTAGAGTTATACGACAAATTCGTGGTAAAACAGAAAGTAACAAAGTTTAGCACAACTCAATCAAATATTTGTATTTAATTGGCACTTTGTCGATTTTCTGATGACTTTCACTCAAATTAAGACTACTAACCACAACACAAATGCTGTCGACCGAACGCGGGAAAATTCATGGAAGTGCATCTCATATATGAAGTACATATGTAATTGAAGGCCAAAACCGCTGCGCACATTGATTAATTTCCGATCCTTTACCCAAAGGAACGCGCCGGATCATTGATCCAATGATCCGTTTGTAGATTACTCAGATCAGTGGTCCGATGAATCCTTGACCAGAGTGGATTCGACAGATCACTGATCTGAAAAAGGATTTGCTCGAAAGGAACGCCACAGATCAGAAATCTTGATCCGGATCCTCCTAAAGGAACGCACCTTTAAATTCTGTTTCCTGAGGCGTCCGGAAAGAAGATTGATGGGAGCGAAAAAAGCAACCATTGATTGAGCAGCTGTTCTCAAGTTATTATAAGGTACAGTAAATGGCCTATTCAGTCCATGACACATGCCCGTAGGGAATCATGGTACATGTAGCTGTATTCATCATCTTGGACTGGATATTTGCTTTGATCAATACAACTACCATAAAATTCCCTGCAGGCGTATCTCATGGAGGGAATTGGCTATTTAATTTTTTCAATTTTATAATTTCTACCAAAACTTGTAATCGATATAACTGAATTCAACTAGTGTTGACCTGGAACGTTTTATGACATTGATAACGTGTTACATGCTAAAGTAACGGCGTTTCACTTAAATGTAAGGGTATACGGAAAATTAGTTTATGTACCTGTACAACCATTAATGCAACAGCTGCAGAAGCCACGCATTAAATACATGGAAAATTCTAAGTGGTCGTGTATCGATTACCTCTGATCCATGAACAGTCTCGGCCATGTCTTGTTGATATTGATTTGTGTCCAGCCACAAGCGGAATGTTCTTTCATCTCCTTTAAATTCAGGCTTTGGCTCAGGACCTGTAAGGAATAGTTCAGTTACCAGATGATACAAGAATCGTGTTGTTATGGTCTCTGAAGCCTATTTAGCTGATTTAAACAATGAAAAACTCTTTTTGACCAGTGACTATGAATCGCTAGTACATGCTTCAAGCAAGCTCATAACATCGCTACAAAAGCGTGAGATCAAACTGAAGAACTCAAACAAACGTTTTTGTTTTTCATTTAGAGTAGCTTGTGTCATTGACTGCTTAAGAATTTTTTTCTTGGAAAGTTTGGCATCTACATGTACTATCATATCTCTCCAAAAACGCGAAGAAGTTTCCAAAACGCATTGTTTCTAATTTCGCCGTAAGGAACTCTTGATGGTCTGAACGGTTAGTAGGCTGGAGAACAAAACGGCACAAAAACATCAATCCTAAAACACCTTACATAACATTAAGTTTGACAAAGATGGAAAAACTCAGAGCAAATTACAAGAGCCTTTGACTACCGCTACTCAAATGTTACCCTGGGTGTCAGAGGGTTTTTTGTTCGTAGCGAAGCTGCGATTGTGAGTAGTCAAGCCGCGATCGAGATCCTGGCGAGCGAGAAAACAAGCAGAAACTCGATCGCGGCTTCACTACGAAAAACACCCTCTGGCACCCAGGGTACTCAAATGTCGGGTAAGATTAGAAACAGTCGTATTTCGTAAATTTGCTTTGTTTTATTTTCTGTAAATATATTACACCATACCTTCTTCAATAACTTTTCCTTGTTCATCCAGCATGCCTTCAATTTCAGCTCCACGCACATAATCAACTCCAAACTAAAATTCAGAAATGGCATATGGGTTATTGATCAAGCGTGAGGTACAAGATAGCTGGATCAGTATTGGCCAAGTTCTTTTTTTTTTTTGCTTTCCGTAAAATGAGAAATCCAGTTTGTGTAACTTCTACGTGAAATTAAGAAATTTCACGTTTGCTGTAAATGTGGGAACATTTTAAAAACAGTTTTAGATGGATTTGGTCTTATAAATAAAAAAAAAAAATTGAGAAGCTAGGCCGGGTTGTTCGAAAGTCGGTTACCGCTAACCCAGGATTAAATGTTAAGTGAGGTATCAATTTAAAAACTGATGGACAAACAATATAAACAGAAAAACCTCACCGAAAAGTTGCAAAAACAAAATCGAAATTCTCTCTTATCCTGGGTTAGCGTAGTGGAGATTTGAACAACCCCGCCTTGATCTCTCCATTAGTTGCGATCCACTTTAGCTGAATCACGTTGTAGCGAAATTACCTGCTCTCTAAACGGCTTTGTGCGATCATATTTCACTGGCCCTCTCTGTTTGACCGAACCATTCTCTTCGCGAAAGGAAAATATAAATATAACAAATTTGTTGTATTAGAAATCTAGGATGACGTTTATAATGATTTGTCAAGAAACATTTCATACAAAAAAGTGTTCTACTGGAGATTCAAAGTCCTCAAGAGAGGGTTTCTTTCAAGTCTCTGGCTAAAAGAAAAGCAAAAAATTGAATACATGTAGACCAATTTCGATACATTAAAATTCAATCTAAAACAATAGATCTCAGAACGAGGCTCTGGGCAATAAGCCCCACAAACTCTATAGTTATTCTCCAGGGCCTCGTTCTGTTGTGTATTGTCTTAGGCTGGATTTTGACATATCGAAATCGGTGTATTTCAAGCACAATATTTTTGTCCGGTTTGTTCAGAATTGCTGTCCCTTTCAGACCCACTATTTGGAATAATCCCAGACCACTTTTGTTCAAAGGATAAATAACTCGTATGATTACAGACTGAACTGGGATCCATGATTCAGTGTTATTACCATTATTAATTTCCTGTTGCTTCTGTAGGCAAAATGAAATAGAACAGACGGAGTTTGCTGGTTGGGCAAGAATGGGAACAGTAAGCCTAAAGGATCTTGACATTCTTTGTGTTTTTAAGACATAATTTTATATGGACAAAAGTTGTTTTGTCACATGCTTGAATGTAAATTCTGTTTTGATTGTGATAGAATAAACACGATTTTTATTGTTCTTTTATAACTCGTTAGTGAACAGAAGTCAGATAGAAAAAGGAAAAGAAGAGCAACCAACATTGTTATCCCCTTTTTTTTTTCATGTAGTTCTCTTTGGTTTCAATGTACTAAAATTTTTTTTTCTGCATTTACTTTCGGCAGAAAATTGTGAACTTTAGCGTGATAGAGGTAAGCGTAAATGTTTTTAAGTCTGTGTTAAAAGAAACGGTGCAGACCATGACCTACGACATGAAACACGATGTATTCACTAACTCTGTGTAACTGTCACCAGGTGTCCAAACCTAACATTGGGGAGACACGCCCATCTCAAGTCAGAGCTGATGTCACCATTAACCTGAACATGAGAGATATTGTGAAAGCAGAGTGGGAAGGTGTGATCTTAGTTGCATATAATAGATTGACACCTTACGGTTTATTTTCAAACAAATATAAAATATTATTAATGCATTTATTTTTTTGTATTTCAGCATTAAGGAAACACGATGTGGTTTTTCTGGTCACTGTTCGGCCAAACCAGAGAGGGCCAGTGAAATATGATCGCACAAAGCCGTTTAGAGAGCAGGTAATTTCGCTACAACGTGATTCAGCTAAAGTGGATCGCAACTAATGGAGAGATCAAGGCGGGGTTGTTCAAATCTCCACTACGCTAACCCAGGATAAGAGAGAATTTCGATTTTGTTTTTGCAACTTTTCGGTGAGGTTTTTCTGTTTATATTGTTTGTCCATCAGTTTTTAAATTGATACCTCACTTAACATTTAATCCTGGGTTAGCGGTAACCGACTTTCGAACAACCCGGCCTAGCTTCTCAATTTTTTTTTTTTATTTATAAGACCAAATCCATCTAAAACTGTTTTTAAAATGTTCCCACATTTACAGCAAACGTGAAATTTCTTAATTTCACGTAGAAGTTACACAAACTGGATTTCTCATTTTACGGAAAGCAAAAAAAAAAAAGAACTTGGCCAATACTGATCCAGCTATCTTGTACCTCACGCTTGATCAATAACCCATATGCCATTTCTGAATTTTAGTTTGGAGTTGATTATGTGCGTGGAGCTGAAATTGAAGGCATGCTGGATGAACAAGGAAAAGTTATTGAAGAAGGTATGGTGTAATATATTTACAGAAAATAAAACAAAGCAAATTTACGAAATACGACTGTTTCTAATCTTACCCGACATTTGAGTACCCTGGGTGCCAGAGGGTGTTTTTCGTAGTGAAGCCGCGATCGAGTTTCTGCTTGTTTTCTCGCTCGCCAGGATCTCGATCGCGGCTTGACTACTCACAATCGCAGCTTCGCTACGAACAAAAAACCCTCTGACACCCAGGGTAACATTTGAGTAGCGGTAGTCAAAGGCTCTTGTAATTTGCTCTGAGTTTTTCCATCTTTGTCAAACTTAATGTTATGTAAGGTGTTTTAGGATTGATGTTTTTGTGCCGTTTTGTTCTCCAGCCTACTAACCGTTCAGACCATCAAGAGTTCCTTACGGCGAAATTAGAAACAATGCGTTTTGGAAACTTCTTCGCGTTTTTGGAGAGATATGATAGTACATGTAGATGCCAAACTTTCCAAGAAAAAAATTCTTAAGCAGTCAATGACACAAGCTACTCTAAATGAAAAACAAAAACGTTTGTTTGAGTTCTTCAGTTTGATCTCACGCTTTTGTAGCGATGTTATGAGCTTGCTTGAAGCATGTACTAGCGATTCATAGTCACTGGTCAAAAAGAGTTTTTCATTGTTTAAATCAGCTAAATAGGCTTCAGAGACCATAACAACACGATTCTTGTATCATCTGGTAACTGAACTATTCCTTACAGGTCCTGAGCCAAAGCCTGAATTTAAAGGAGATGAAAGAACATTCCGCTTGTGGCTGGACACAAATCAATATCAACAAGACATGGCCGAGACTGTTCATGGATCAGAGGTAATCGATACACGACCACTTAGAATTTTCCATGTATTTAATGCGTGGCTTCTGCAGCTGTTGCATTAATGGTTGTACAGGTACATAAACTAATTTTCCGTATACCCTTACATTTAAGTGAAACGCCGTTACTTTAGCATGTAACACGTTATCAATGTCATAAAACGTTCCAGGTCAACACTAGTTGAATTCAGTTATATCGATTACAAGTTTTGGTAGAAATTATAAAATTGAAAAAAATTAAATAGCCAATTCCCTCCATGAGATACGCCTGCAGGGAATTTTATGGTAGTTGTATTGATCAAAGCAAATATCCAGTCCAAGATGATGAATACAGCTACATGTACCATGATTCCCTACGGGCATGTGTCATGGACTGAATAGGCCATTTACTGTACCTTATAATAACTTGAGAACAGCTGCTCAATCAATGGTTGCTTTTTTCGCTCCCATCAATCTTCTTTCCGGACGCCTCAGGAAACAGAATTTAAAGGTGCGTTCCTTTAGGAGGATCCGGATCAAGATTTCTGATCTGTGGCGTTCCTTTCGAGCAAATCCTTTTTCAGATCAGTGATCTGTCGAATCCACTCTGGTCAAGGATTCATCGGACCACTGATCTGAGTAATCTACAAACGGATCATTGGATCAATGATCCGGCGCGTTCCTTTGGGTAAAGGATCGGAAATTAATCAATGTGCGCAGCGGTTTTGGCCTTCAATTACATATGTACTTCATATATGAGATGCACTTCCATGAATTTTCCCGCGTTCGGTCGACAGCATTTGTGTTGTGGTTAGTAGTCTTAATTTGAGTGAAAGTCATCAGAAAATCGACAAAGTGCCAATTAAATACAAATATTTGATTGAGTTGTGCTAAACTTTGTTACTTTCTGTTTTACCACGAATTTGTCGTATAACTCTACCGAATACTCGTGCATGCAACCTCCATGATGGAACCGCTTGTTTTGTAACATTGCTTGCGATGTTATGACTGTTTATTAATTTGCTCGTTTGTTTTAGCGACCTCTTGTTATTTTGCCGTACGTTTAGGTTGTTTTAACGCTTTTCGCTTCTATTGTCATGGTAACTGATCATACGAACCACGGTTGCGTTCCTTTGGTACGCGATGATCTGAGCGATCTTGGATCATAAATCCTAATCCGGATCCTCCCAAAGGAACGCAACCTAAGTTCGCCGAGTTCAAACGCTTGCGCCTAGAGGTTATGATTGAGATATTTTGTTCCATTATGTTTGTGTCTGTTTCTTTAAATAATTCGTTGATTTTCGTCATACTATTGATAAATGCCACTATGCCAGGCTCGCGAGAAACGGTTTCAAGTTGGTCAGGACTAAAGCGTGTTAACAAAAAGCGTGGTAAATAATTTTGGAACTTCGTCCAAAACTCCGAATTTCTTCTTACTCTTCATTACTGTCAACCTCGTTCCCAGGGTCTCTCTCCGCTCCCAGGAAGAGAGAGACCCTGGAAACGAGGTGTGATTACTGTCACTCAGAGCTAACGAAAGGTCAAAAGGTCAAACAACAGATCTTAATTGACATAACGTAACAGGTCAAAAGGTCAAACGGTAGATCTTAATTGACATAACAACAAAGTCGTTTATGAAAAAATGTGTAAAACTTTACCTTTATGTAACCACATGATGATGTTGCAGGATGTTTACGAGACTTTCAACATACTTCTGAGGCGGAAACCAAAAGAAAACAACTTCAAGGTACTGTTTTCCCCTCTGTTATACGAATGTTTCTTGGTGGTCTCGTATTGCTTTCACTACTACTACTGAGTCCCAATTTTTTTTTTTTTTAACCTCTAGGGGAAACTAAAATTGGTTTGTAATATCGGTTAGTTCAAGAAATCAGGGGTAAAATTACAGTGTTCGACTAAGGAGAGAAGTAAGACTTTTGGTTCGAGTCATCATCGTTTTTATTTCATAAGGCCACTGTAACTGAAAAGAAACGCGATTATTGTCTCAAAAAATTCCAAACTGTTAGTTTCTCTAGTTGAGTGTCGTTTGTTTTTGGCTTTTGGCGCGCAGATTATAACCAATCACAGGCACGGATCTTCGTAGAGTTACCTCATTAGAATAAAATTTTTGAGTCAAATCTCGTGTCTGATGAGTGGAGGAATAACTTCTAGCGGGGATCTGGGGGAGGGGAGAGGCAGTTATCTCCGTATATGATACTTGTGGCTTTGTGCATGTTTACTAAGGCTGCTCTGACTCGATTTGCGCTTGTTTTACCCAAACCGTCCCAGTTATCGCCATCATCATCATCATCATCGTTTTTTTTTATATATTAATTACATAATCGTTGTTAGGGTGGGGGGACTTCTGGGAGAACCTTGAGTTTTTTTTTTTAATTTTGTGAAATATTTTCAGGACCTATGTTAACTTTTGAGTTTTCTTCCCATTGGTGTGACGCTACTGTGTCGTGAACTAAACTTATGCCTTTGTTTTTCTGAAGGCTGTTCTAGAAACCATCCGCGATCTGATGAACACAGAGTGCATTGTTCCAGACTGGCTCCATGATATCTTTCTTGGTTATGATGATCCCGGCGCGGCTCACTACAGCAGGTACAATGATTAAATCAGGGATTGCCAAGGGTCTGGCAATGGTAAGGGAGGGAAAAAAATTCTTCAAGGTCAGGGAAAAGGCGAGGAATTTAAATTTGAGTCAGGGAAAAATGACATTTTGACGTAAAGTCAGGGAAAAATTGAAATGATTTAACCATTGATGGCTGGACGAAACATTTTGGGTCACTCAACCATATTTTCCTAATGAAGAAAATTAAATTGTAAAAGACTCGTCGGTTATAATGAATGAGTTGAAAGGATGGCTGTCAGGGGATGCTGGAGCCCGTTAGTACATCTGACGTGTATTTTGTATTTATTTGGCCCTAGAAATTTGATTTTTGTCGGGGAAAAGTCGCAGAATTTTGAAAAGTGACGTATGTGGCAACCATGTTAATGTGCTAAACAACCGAGATTTTTGCGAATGTCTTTCTCATAGAAACAGTTTAAGGAACAGTAACTAGTGAAGGAACGCGTCACATTACACTTGCAAGCTCATACCATTGTTGGCTAATCACCCTGCAGTGAAACGAAAAGAACATAATTTCTAACTTAACACAAGTAACAAAACACCAGTCTTGTAGGATGGGCACCTCGTTCATTGATCAGACATAAATAGCTCTAGGTTGCAACACAATAAATGCAATAAAAAAAACACGGAAAATTACTAAAACCAAATTTTCATAATGAATAAAATGAAATTTTCAAAGCGGAGGTGCCGTAGTAGTGACAACTTCTAACGGACAAACTCGTTAAGTATTCACTTATAGCAGAGTTACGTAGCCTGTACATAATACCATCAGAAAACTTTCTTACAATAACAACGTGAACAAGCATGTTTTTTTTGTTTTGGTTTTGCATTGCTATTCTGTGATTGGTTTAAGAATTTCGCGCCACTTTCTCATCCATGTAGAAACAAACCAAACCAATGCGACTCGCTCCAACACTTTTTCCCGCGCTTTTTGTCGCGACAAATATTAGTTCGAATTTTTATTTAACAAATGGTAAACGCCATAGCGTGTACTATTGAGTTATGGTGCACGCGGGAGGTTGCTAAGCACGAAAGAAGCGTAAGAGTCGCACGAGGCGATAGCCGAGTGCGACTCTAGCTTCTTGAGTGCTTAGCAAACCTCCCAAGTGCACCATAACTCAATAGTACAGGCTATGGCGTTTACCATTTGTTTTATAACATAACATTAAGACAGAAGTCAACAGAAGTCTTTAGAGTCCATACCACGCTGCTCGCGTCAATATGTCACGCAATGCCTTTTTCAGCTCGCGCTCTGAAAATAACATTTTCTTTAACGTTGATATTGTGGTAAAAAACAAATCGAAATGTGGTTTATCGTGGTCTGTACTCTTACCGACAACGAGTACGTGTCATTACTCGTTTCCCAAACATTTTTTTCGTATTGTTTCTGCATATTAAGCGAGTTTGTAAAAGTTTTTTAAAGGAAAGTCTGACGCGTACAAGCAGCTCATTTGCATAATGCAGCGCGTGCACTTTCAAGTCCGAGTCGGTGTTTTCAGTTGTCAAGACAATTTCGTTATCTTTGATATTGTGGTAAAAAACAAATCGAATGTGGTTTAGCGTCGTCTGTACTCTTATCGACAACGATAAGTGTCATCAAAGCGGTCAAAATGTTGTCCGCAACAAATTGAGCTACATCACAAAGCGCGCGCTCTGCTTTAGTTATTGATTACGTCAGCAGCATACACCCATGGGCAAATAGTAGATGCTGAATTAGCCAATCAGAGCGCGCGCTTTGCTTTAGTTATGTTATATTATATAATAACCCAAGTTAGTATATACACACTCAGTGATCTTGGTGTTTTAAGCAATCTGATTGGTTCGCTATCTCTGGCTAATGAGCATTATTCACCCCCTACCGAGTGAATAATGCGTAAACCAAACAAAAATAGAGCATACTTTTGAATAAAGCATACTTTTGATTCACACTGATTGGAACAGTGTCTAAGGACCATTATTCTAGACTGTCACGAGGTTTTTTCGAATATTAACTATAGATTTTCCATGTTCAAAGATTCTGTAAATAGTTTCGCGAATTCGCGCATGCTTTGTACCGCTTGCACGTTTTCCACGCATGAATTGAGAGGTCAATTAAATCGATTTTTAATGGTTTTTCTTCTGAAAATGTTGTTGAGATCACTTCCTGTGTATATACTAAAACAATTATTCTTCTCTATCTCGGTGAATAGTGGCAGAATATTTACCTCGATTTCAAAGAATAATTGTTAATTATTCTCGCATTTTGATTGGTTCTCGCCTATGATCTATTAGAGGACAGATGCATGATTGACGTCATCATTACAAAGTTTTTCCCTCTGCCGTTTTAAAATGGCGGAAAGTTTTGAGAATAAGGATAATATTTTACGTGACTGGGCAAAAGATAAGATACAAAAAAGTTTTGCCGAGGCATTCAACAGGTTCAAGAAGCCAGAAAACGAAAGATAAAGCCGTTTCTTTTAGAAAATGATACAGAAATAATTTTCGAGCAGTCTCAGTCGGCAGTCGAGCGAGACTAAACCACGCACAAACTTGGTCTGAAGCCGAAAACCATTGCTTTATCTCGAATTTAACAAACACAGTAAACAAAATGTTTCTGAGATTAATTTATTTAAAAAATTCAACTCTTCCCAATGTCAAAACAAATGTTGACACACTGATTGATGTCAGGAATGAAACATCAAAATCACTTCTTACTTTAAAATCGGTAAAATAATTAAGTTAAGTTTACATAACCTTGCTTTCCGAAGCGAATGGTCCTGTCCGTTTCATGCAAAGCAGCGAGCAAAGTATAGCTAACCACAGCTCACGGTTAACAGTATCGCGGCTAAAATGTGTCTCCGACACTATATCAAGCTGATTTGAGAATCACCAACCACAGAAGACAGAAATCTCCACCGTCATTTACGCTCCTTTCATTCAAAACTCGAATCAAATGGCCTCTAGGTTGACCGCAACCACAAGTTTTCCGAGGGTATTTTTTCAGCTTCTGTAATTTTCAAGGCAACGTCCAAGCTTTTCGGCTCGCAGGGCTGCTCTGATGACAAAAACTGACTTGATTTTTCCAGCATTTTCTTTAAGATTTGTAGATTTCGCAGTTCAATTCTGCTTTCGCTGTAAGTTTTCATTCCACGAGAAGCGACGCTCGAGTCAGGTTTGACAGTGGCATGATTTTTCTCGACCAATCACAATTCTTTGCTACGCATAGTAACCAATGAAATTGCTTCATTTTGTATAGATCATAGATCACGTCAAATGGCTTTTTTTTGTGTGTTCGCGAAAGCGGGCAAAAGCCGGGCGGGGCAAAGGCCGGCTTTCGCGTTATGTTCAAATATTTTGAAATAAAAAGGCTTTTCGTTATTATATAAAACAAATAGATTCCATATTGCCGTGCGTCTGATTCAGTAATAGATCACAGAAGACGTCAAAATGTGGTAAGAACATCAGTGACACACTCGGCTACGCCTCGTGTGCCACTTTTTTGTTCTTACCACATTTTGACGTCATCTGTGATCTATTATTGAACAGACGCACGGCAACATGGAATCTATTTGTTAAATATAACATAGCTAGCAGAGCCAAGCAATCAAATTCAGTAACGTACGCGTGCTCCAAATCTCGATAGTGCACTCTCGCGCTGATGGCGTGAGCAAATCGCTTTGCCAGAAAATTTTTTTTTCGCGCGAGCGGCCATTGTTAGCGTGGGGAAAAATATTCAGATATTTCGCGACAATAATGGATAGAAACAGAGACTCCACCCATCAGTCCTAAAACAAAGACAATTTCCGACCTTTTCTCTTGGGCTGGAGTTCTTAAATGAGGCAGAAAAAGAGAAAAACAACGGAACAGGAGACTCGGCATCGACGCCAACACGATTCGCTTCACTGTTCGAGGGTGAAATGCAATTTTGAAAGGAAGACACTCTGGTAAAACCAAACAAGTTACAAACTGGTCTGTTTCATCCTTCAAAGGTAAGCTTAAATTTTTCCGTTTTGAAATTGTTAAATATGAAACTCGAGCTTTCAAAAGAAAGTTGAAATAAAACCAATTCCTATTTTGTTTATTTCGCTTACCGCGAACAATTACTTCTGATATTGTTGTCCGTTATTCGCGTCGGATTTTATGCACAATTCCACCGGCTATGTTATAAAACAATTGGTTCATGCTTTTAGCTGTGCACTATCGAGTTATGGAGCACTTGGGAAGTTTGGAGAGAACTCAAAAAGCTAGAGTTGCCCTCGGCTACGCCTCGGGCAACTCTTACGCTTTTTTCGTGCTCTCCAAACTTCCCGCGTGCTCCATAACTCGATAGTGCACGCTAAAGCATGAACCAATTGTTAATTGGTTCACTGGTTGTCTGTGTCCTTTGTGATGATTGCCAGCGGCGCTCATTTGAAAACTGTTCTCAAACTCATTAAAATGATCATTCCGAGGCTCGGCGAAGTACTGAAAGAGTAGCAGTAATAATCTGTTTGTTTTCACCATTCGTGATTGTTTAATTATTATAATATTATTTTGTCTCAATGCAGAATGCCAAACCAGATTCGAACACTGAATTTCAACGACACTTTTCTCGACTTTGAACACCTCAGGTCTTGCTTTCCTCAGTATTCAGTTAAGGTAAGATGATGGTGATAGCTTGCCGGCATTTTGTATAATTTTACAAACTACATTGTACAAGTAAATTTTCAAAATTTCTTATTTTCGTCTATTTTCAGTGCACTACGGACAACCCCGCTGAACAAATCCCACCCTTCAAGTAAGACTCGTATTCTATTCTTTTCTTGTAACGTTTCGTGGATAATTCGCGTGATTTGAACACGTGTGTACGTGACATTTTTAGTAAACAAAAACAAAGGTTACACAAGATTAAATAATCAAGACAGAAATTTCAAAATGGGGCATTTTCACAACAAAGCGAATTTATCACCTGCGGAGTTTAAAAATGTGACTTGGCAAATCTCTTAGTAGTTAAAGTTCCACTAGGATATCATAATCTGGAAACAGTCGTTCTTTTATTGTCGCAGCAGTGGAAGAGCAAATAAAAAAACGTTCATAGTTTCCTCTTTTTTTCTCTCTGGTGGGCTGCGCGAACAACGTTATCACTTATCACTCTACGTGTCAGCGTCCAAACTTCGAGAAAACTGATATCATGCGCTATAATTACGACGGAAAATTTTACGTATGTAGAAGGAATCCTGGATGTTCTAAAGATTGGAATCTCCGGTCTTTGGCGCTTTAAATTTGTTGATTTACGTTTCTTGTAGGATAACATTTCCTGAGACTTCTTCTAGCAAGAAACGGAAACACGATGAAGATGAACCAAAAGAAGTGAATCAAGAGCTGTTGGTGGAGCCATTTGTGGTTCCTAACCGCGGGCCGTATCCCTTTAATCAGCCTAAGAAGTAAATGAATCTGTTTGTTATTGTTTTCGTTGCAAGTTATATCTCGAACACGAAAGAGAGTGTTTCGCCACATTTTCCAGCACCGAGAAGAGAATTGAAAATACGACACGCAGCGGAGTATTTTGGACGACCTTCGAGGTGTTGTGTTCAATCACGGTCTTGAGTGGTTTGCTGCATCGTCTCAATCGAGCGTAAAACTAAGGAGGAAACGAAGAAAGGAAATCGAAAAGATCTGTAGTCATTGAAATCATATGTCTAAACACTCTCACTGTCTGATTTCCTTTGTGTAAGCACAGTGAATAGTCTCTTTGCAAGATCCGGTCACATGGTACGGAATAAATTATGCTGGGACGCAAGTTGCACAGTGGGGCTTTCAAAACAAAGGAAAGTCGGGCTGGACTGGAACGAGTTTCTCTGTTTGGGAAGTCCGACTGTGTTCACTGTAACGCGTCCCAGTATAATTTATTCCGTACCATGTGACCGGATCATGCAAAGGGCTTATTTTTCTTGAGCTTGAGAGGAGTCGTTTCCTACTTGTGAATTTGTGAAGATGCCTTTCTTCTCTTCTTTAATTCAAGCTTCAGACTTTGTAATCTCATACCAACAGATCGAGAAGAGCGCAGTAAGGAAAAAACTGTTTGAATTGACTTCACTCTTGTTATAACAGGAATGCTGTTCCATTCACTGCAACACAAGTAGAAGCCATCAGAGCTGGAATGCAACCTGGTCTCACTATGGTAGGTCGTTAGTTAGCCAAGACAGCAATGTTTGAGTCTATGAGTTTGACATGGCCTTATTTCAGAACTTCAACGTCCATACAATCATGTACTGCTCCAATTTGTTAAGTGTGCTGTATAAAAGAACTGTTCATTGTTTACAGTTTAACTCTAATATGCATGCCGTTGCATTTTGGTGTCATTGCCAATTTAGTGTTTTATAGTTCAGAATGTTGAAGAGCATTTTGTATTGTTGTTTTGTTTTTCTTTTTGGACCGCTTTTCCCTGCCATTTCATTTAAACGAAAACTAAGACCTTTTTGTAGGAAGTAATAGGAATACATGCTCGTGTGTGTTTGTTGGGTTTAAGACGAAATGCAATTGAAAATGGAGTAATTTCAATTTAGATAGACAAAAACCTTGTGCTAGAATAACTTTAAGTATATCACAGCTGTTTCTGCATTTACTAAAAGCTTAAGATGTAAGCACAGGCAGACCACTCTATGTGTTCGTGGTTTAATATAGAGAATCTATGAGGGTTATGAATAAAGCTCTGAAAATTGCACATGTAAATCACATCTCGGTCTGAATATCCCAGTAAAGTTAAATGAAACCTTATCCGACACATATATATTGTGTTTTTTCGCCTTCTTGGGCCTTCTAAAGCGTCTTATAGCGAAATTACTTTTGGCCGATGACGGTTACAGTTGTAAGACAAGAGAGGGAGACAAGGCTTGCAACTTAGCGGCCGTCAGCCGCGACCTCCTCCACTTCAAACTGGAATTAACGCAAAAATACTGAAAAATCTCACTGAATGGCGACGGATCTTGATAGGTGAGTTTTATCTCTATCTCTTCGCCGAATTTGACCCTCATCCGTCCAACAGTTTCCGAGAAAATCGATACTGGAGTCACAAATACAGCTTTCTCAATATGACCGGTGCCAAACTCAGCGACCAAAGGAATTCAAGCAATGCAGGCTGTTTTAAATCTACCAATCAGCGCTTGGCTTCCCACGGTTTTCCCGCGGGAAGTAAAAAAACCGCGGCAAAAGTAATTTCGCTATAGGACGCTTTAGACGGCCCAAGAAGGCGAAAAAACACCATACGTGAGTCGATTAAGGTTTCATTTAACTTTATTGGGATATTCCGACCGAGATGAGATTTAGATGTGCAATTTTCAGCTTTATTCATAACCCTCGTAGATTCTCTATATTAAACCACGAACACATAGAGTGGTCTGCCTGTTATGTAAGTAGCTGCCTGAAATTCCATGGGAACTCGAGAAAACAGATTTAAACTTCATATAAATTATGCAGTCACATGTAAAATTTTCATCATCAGTCACATTTCACAATTACTTTCAAGTGTTTCATCGGAACTTCAAAATTTGTTCTCGGCATTTAATGTTGTTAGAAACGATTTCTTTTGAGAAGATACTTAAAACAGTTGGACAAAAGGTTGCAATAGAATTTAAATAATCTCGGTACAAAGAGTTTGCTCGCTTGATACTCGAACCTGTGGTGGATTCCTTTGTTATACGCCTTATATTTACCTAAGACATCAGAACGCGGGGTACAAGTGGGATATCAGTGATAACGTTTTGCTCAATCCAATGCTGACGACTTGTAGCTACACAGTTATGCTGACAATTCTTGTCACACTCAAACTAGTGAGTTAGTTATCGCTTTGATTGAGCTTTGTGTCTTTATTCTCTCTCAGGTCGTTGGGCCTCCAGGTACAGGAAAGACAGATGTTGCTGTACAGATCATTTCCAACATTTATCACAACTTCCCAGAACAAAGAACGCTGTTGGTGACTCATTCTAATCAGGTACGGTCTTGTGAAGGCAGCGTGGCCGAGTGGTTAGATCGTCGAATTTGTATGGCCAGAAATCGCAGTCATCGCAACGGCGCACGTGCGGGGTTTCTTACAAAATATGGCCGCCAAACGCTCAAAGGAAATGTATGGCAGAAATAAAACAAAATAAAGTAGAGCAAGTTCTGGCTTACCGGGAACAAGTGCCGCGATCCGGTTGAGTTCTTGAAAGTTTTCTCTGCTATTCTGATTAGTTGCTTTTCATCAACAAATGTTACTGGCCCTGCTTTTCATCGATGTTTGTTTTCGAAGATTGGCTCATACGATGCTCTATATTACGGAGGCTTGAATGCATCCCAAACAGATTTTGATCTGCCACAGCAGATTACATAAGCGGGGTATCCCAAGTGCCGCGATCGCTTGAGGAAAAGCACCGTATGGTGTACTATTTGACCAATTTTCACCTTCGCTGCTGATTTCTTCGCTCTGCTAATTGCCTTCAAAAATAGCTCAGAGAAGCGCAAACCAGGTATACCGAAAGCAAAGATATCAAATGTCACGCGAGCGTCTCATCTGTGTTGATCCGAGAACCACACGTCGTATTCTTGGGCAAAAACTGGCATTTTTTCAGCAAATTCCGGCATGTTTGGTATCAAAAGAAACCTAAGAAACCAAGCCTTCTATCTCTGTTGAAGGCTGAGGAGACAGATGACCACTGTCCTTTCAGTCAGCGCTAAAATTACCAGTTCATGTATGACCACATAGCGTGACAAACGTGACATTCGTTTTCGTTTGTCGTTATATAGTCTGTCATCCGCTCAAGAAATATGGGAAGATTTTGTGATGTGGAGAGAATTATTACCCGGTGAAAATGTGGCTCGGTAAGTCTTCTGAGTATTCTTTAATTCCCCGAGACAACAAGTAGTTACTGAATTGAAGTATTATTCTGTATGTTTCCTCTCCTTCTCAACTGAAGTAATCATAGCCCTTCAGTCCACATTTTCGCCTCGTAATAATCCTCTCCACATCAACAAATCATTCTCTATTTCTTTAGCGGATGGGAGTGACGTATAAAACGACAGGGGAAAACGAATGAAGTAGTCAACCACGGGGGATTTTCTCGAAGACGCCATGTACGATTAGCATAAAGTAATTAATTGGCGCGCTGCTTACGCGCGGGCTCAAATGTCCGCAATTTCTGGCCATGAAATCCGTAGGTCGCTGGTTCAAATCCTGTTCTGACCGCTAGCTGATGTTGTTCTTGGAAGCCCCGAGTTTAACTTTTCGGCTACGCTTGTAAATAGCCAACTGGTTTGCCTCCCGCCAGTTGGAATTTTTAACCAAGTTATGTTTATTTGAATATTAATTTGTTATTGTTTGTTTGCATTGGTCCTGTAAAGCCCCGATGGGGAGTGGTCAATTACATATACATACATACATACATACTGTCATGACTGTAACAATTTTTGCATGAAGATTTACGCAGGAATTTTATGATTTCTTTTAGTGCTGACTCTAGTATTGCAACCGTTGCAACATTTCAACAATCACATAAACAAAGGTTTGACTTAGCAGTAAATTATGCCTACTCTCTTTTTGACACTAGTATTAACTTTTGTTGCAGGCTTTGAATCAACTGTTTGAGAAAATCATGGCTTTGGACATCGAAGAACGTCACTTACTTCGTCTGGGACACGGAGAAGAAGCATTGGAAACAGAGAAGGATTTCAGCAGGTTTGTATAAAATAAAGAACAATTCATCTCTATCACGTGGCTAGGACACTTGAGGCGCTTCCCCACCCACCCCCACCCCCTTTTATGACATCTTTCTCACTCTCCTCTGTTTTTGTTCTTCTTTGACTCTTCTTTCGCTTACCCTCGTTACTCTGGGCTAAGTTGGTGTCTGTTATATGCTGAAAACAAACTAAGATTGTTGGAAAATTCAGCTAATACGGACGCCCCTTTGCGGCAATTGGACGAAAACTGTCCCTGGAAACTGTTAATTGGTTTTGTTTGTAATTATCTGTTCTTCATTATTCGATGCTAGGTATGGTCGAGTGAACTTTGTTCTTGCGAGCAGACTTGAACTTTTGAAGGACGTACAACGGCTTCAGGTGAAGCAACCTTATAAATATTTTCTGTTTGTTTATTTGTTTGTTGTTGTTTTGCTTTTGTTTACAATCTCTCGGCAGTACCTTTGATTTAAATGTAATGTGACAAGTGCATAACAAAAATTCGTTTTCATAAATGTATCGTGAAGTAGCCATTTGAGTTCCAGCAAGTCCGCTTTTATTTTGACACTGCAGTACTTGTTTTTTTGTAGGATAGTCTTGGTGTTCATGGTGATGTTTCCTACACGTGCGAGACAGCGGGTTATTTTTACCTTTATCAGGTATGATCAGCTTCGTTTCTGTTACATGATCTCGCAGTAAATAACGCTTATAGAAAACTTTGGGGTTACAGCAGTCTCCTGACTCAAATGTACATATTTTTTTCTGTGCTTCTATTTATATATATATTTTTACAAAAAAGTAACTGCACGAGTGAATAAAGATGTTGTTTCATCTTCAATGTAAACATGCGAAATATAATGCCTTTTGTTATTTTTGTAGGTTGTATCTCGTTGGGAAGAATACACGGCAAAACTGAAAACAAGGGTAACTAAGATAGTCGACTATTTATTTATTCATTTATTTATTTATTTATTTATTTATTAATTAATTAATTAATTAATTAATTAATTAATTAATTAAACCGCGCAGCCGAAGGCTGGGCGGTTTCTTGCTTTGCCATCGGTTTATTTTTTATTAAACCGCGCAGCCGAAGGCTGGGCGGTTTCTTGCTTTGCCTTCGGTTTATTTTTTTTTTTTTTTTTT
>JAHPZR010055584.1:100000-104970 GCA_019787425.1 Platygyra sinensis | reverse complement strand
TAAGGGTTTCTGAATACAGCGCCCTATTTATATTTCCCAAAGTACACAGGTTCACTAATCAAGTTCGTTTGCGATCCGTGATACCGTGATATTTATCCCACGGGTTCTCAACCAGTTAGGTTAAAGTCAAGGACCTCCGTTCTACTCTTCCTCCTTTAGACCTATTGTCTCCTCAACAGACACTTATAATTACAACTTAGCTAAGTTGAAAGTTAAGTAAAATTAAAAGTGAAATTAACGAATATTTGAATTTATAAAGTTTATTGGATGGTTAGTATATACTATACAAGTGAATAGTACTTTTCGCGCACGCTGATTGGCTAGCTCGGTGGGGAAGCAAGCGGAGAGGCGAGCGTGGCCCAGCGGAAGGGGACTTGTAATCCGGAGGAGCCGGATTCAAATCTTCTTCCCTGCCTTTGGCTGGATTTGTCTTCGGTAGCCCGGATTCAACTCATCCACGCCTTGTAAGACTCCCACCAGTTCGGATTCTTAACTTGTTATGTTTAATTTGTATAATATTTGTTTGTTATACGCATTCGATCATATTCACATGGATATTTGCGCGATCTAAATGTTAATTATTATTATTATCATTGTTATTATTATTATTATTATTATTATTATCTTTTTTATTATTATTACTTTTATTACTATTATCATTGTTATTATTATTATTGTTATTATCATTATCATTACTATCATTATCATTATCATTATCATTATCATTATCATTATCATTATCATTATCATTATCTTTATCTTTATCTTTATTATTATTATTATTATTATTATTATTATTATTATTATTATTATTATTATTATTATTATTATTATTAAGGAGGCAGCGTGGTCGAGTGGTTAGAGCGTCGGATTTGAAATCCGTAGGTCGCGGGTTCAAATCCCGTTCTGACCGCTAGCTGATGTTGTTCTCGGAAGCCCCGAGTTCAACGCCCCCTTGAAGCACTTTGTTGGCTTTCCTGTGCAATGGTGGAAAGCCAGAATAACGGTCGCATAACATAGAAGTCGTAGAGAAATAGCGTTTTTTCGTCAAACCAACGGAGTCATTTACGTAGAATAATAAAATATAGTGAAAATAAAACTTGTATAAACACTTTAGATGATGGCTTTGGAAGACCAAAAACGATAAATTATCTTCGTCGCTGCACGCGGAACATTCAAATTTCGCCGCTAACTAGAATAACAAAGCTGATGCCTGCGAGCTATCTGTTTCCATTTATCT
Organism: Platygyra sinensis; assembly: GCA_019787425.1. Lineage (NCBI taxonomy): Eukaryota > Metazoa > Cnidaria > Anthozoa > Scleractinia > Merulinidae > Platygyra > Platygyra sinensis. The sequence goes on along the minus strand of JAHPZR010055584.1, from coordinate 103,730 downwards.
CAGCTTGCTGAGAACGAAACGAAATCTGGTAAGAGGTGATTTTCGTTAGCCTGTGAACACAGACGGTTTTTGGCGGGATATTTCAATTATTCAGGTTTATGAGTGTTATGATGGTCCAATCAAAATGCAAATTGAAAAAACACTGAGTTATTCCTCAAACTGTTCCATATTCAGAGCAAATAAATTGGAAAAAATAAGTACTACGAAGAAACAACAGAACTTGAAAAATGGCAAAGTGAGATTTCGCCTGAAAATTGACATTAGAAAGGAAATGGAAGACTCAAGGCTGAATGCCATAAAACAACTGATTACGTTCGTAGAAGGTCGACTGAATTTTATCCGCAAGAGTACAACAGCAGCTAATGCTGACCTTGCGAAATCTCTTTTAGATAACTGGCTGAAGAATAACCATATTATCGTAAATAAAATATATTACCTTCGCAGTCTGTTTGTTTTTGTTTTTACGAATTTTAGTTTTCAAATTTATTTCTCAACCGCAGAAAACCGGCAGAAATACAGAATCCTGTGGCGACTCGCTAAAATTAGACTTGAGTGACTAAGCCAATCAAATGGGAGCATTGGTCGTCCGTTGGGATTTGTGATTGACAGGCTGAATACCTCAGCCTCGTTATATAGGATCGCTCCGTGTTTAACCTAGTTATGTTTATTTGAATATTAATTTGTCATTGTTCGTTTGCATTAGTCCCTACAGGGGGAGGGCAGGGTGGGGGAAAATGGCCTGGAGTGCATTTGACTTTCCCAGGCTATCTTTTGCTAAATCAGGACAGATATATGAGAAGTTATATATACCGACCATTTAGTAAATCTTTCAAACATCATCATCAGCCACTATGAATGTATAGTGAGGATAAACAAAATGGTCGGTATACATAATTAACAATTATTCACAATTTCATCGACACTGAGGTGAATAGTACTTGGCTAATAATAATAATAATAATAATAATAATAATAATAATAATAATAATAATAATAATAATAATAATAATAATAATAATATGTATGTATGTATGTATGTATGTATGTATGTATGTATGTATGTATGTATGTATGTATGTATGTATGCATACTTAATTGGCCACTCCCCATCGGGGCTTTTCAGGACTAATGCAAACGAACAATGACAAATTAATATTCAAATAAACATAACTAGGTTAAACACGGAGCGATCCTATATAACGAGGCTGAGGTATTCAGCCTGTCAATCACAAATCCCAACGGACGACCAATGCTCCCATTTGATTGGCTTAGTCACTCAAGTCTAATTTTAGCGAGTCGCCACAGGATTCTGTATTTCTGCCGGTTTTCTGCGGTTGAGAAATAAATTTGAAAACTAAAATTCGTAAAAACAAAAACAAACAGACTGCGAAGGTAATATATTTTATTTACGATAATATGGTTATTCTTCAGCCAGTTATCTAAAAGAGATTTCGCAAGGTCAGCATTAGCTGCTGTTGTACTCTTGCGGATAAAATTCAGTCGACCTTCTACGAACGTAATCAGTTGTTTTATGGCATTCAGCCTTGAGTCTTCCATTTCCTTTCTAATGTCAATTTTCAGGCGAAATCTCACTTTGCCATTTTTCAAGTTCTGTTGTTTCTTCGTAGTACTTATTTTTTCCAATTTATTTGCTCTGAATATGGAACAGTTTGAGGAATAACTCAGTGTTTTTTCAATTTGCATTTTGATTGGACCATCATAACACTCATAAACCTGAATAATTGAAATATCCCGCCAAAAACCGTCTGTGTTCACAGGCTAACGAAAATCACCTCTTACCAGATTTCGTTTCGTTCTCAGCAAGCTGAGATAAATGGAAACAGATAGCTCGCAGGCATCAGCTTTGTTATTCTAGTTAGCGGCGAAATTTGAATGTTCCGCGTGCAGCGACGAAGATAATTTATCGTTTTTGGTCTTCCAAAGCCATCATCTAAAGTGTTTATACAAGTTTTATTTTCACTATATTTTATTATTCTACGTAAATGACTCCGTTGGTTTGACGAAAAAACGCTATTTCTCTACGACTTCTATGTTATGCGACCGTTATTCTGGCTTTCCACCATTGCACAGGAAAGCCAACAAAGTGCTTCAAGGGGGCGTTGAACTCGGGGCTTCCGAGAACAACATCAGCTAGCGGTCAGAACGGGATTTGAACCCGCGACCTACGGATTTCAAATCCGACGCTCTAACCACTCGACCACGCTGCCTCCTTAATAATAATAATAATAATAATAATAATAATAATAATAATAATAATAATAATAATAATAATAATAATAATAAAGATAAAGATAAAGATAATGATAATGATAATGATAATGATAATGATAATGATAATGATAATGATAATGATAGTAATGATAATGATAATAACAATAATAATAATAACAATGATAATAGTAATAAAAGTAATAATAATAAAAAAGATAATAATAATAATAATAATAATAATAACAATGATAATAATAATAATTAACATTTAGATCGCGCAAATATCCATGTGAATATGATCGAATGCGTATAACAAACAAATATTATACAAATTAAACATAACAAGTTAAGAATCCGAACTGGTGGGAGTCTTACAAGGCGTGGATGAGTTGAATCCGGGCTACCGAAGACAAATCCAGCCAAAGGCAGGGAAGAAGATTTGAATCCGGCTCCTCCGGATTACAAGTCCCCTTCCGCTGGGCCACGCTCGCCTCTCCGCTTGCTTCCCCACCGAGCTAGCCAATCAGCGTGCGCGAAAAGTACTATTCACTTGTATAGTATATACTAACCATCCAATAAACTTTATAAATTCAAATATTCGTTAATTTCACTTTTAATTTTACTTAACTTTCAACTTAGCTAAGTTGTAATTATAAGTGTCTGTTGAGGAGACAATAGGTCTAAAGGAGGAAGAGTAGAACGGAGGTCCTTGACTTTAACCTAACTGGTTGAGAACCCGTGGGATAAATATCACGGTATCACGGATCGCAAACGAACTTGATTAGTGAACCTGTGTACTTTGGGAAATATAAATAGGGCGCTGTATTCAGAAACCCTTATCCTTTCTTATTTTAATAAATGTATTTTCTTAATCTACAATTCTTAAGCTTTCATAAAATGTATACTTTACTGGGATTTGCGTGAAACGCCGGACTATAAATCGGCGCCAACGAATCATGTTGGCCATTTGGAGTATACTGATATCTTAATTAGCAGAGACTTTGTACTATTTTATTTCTCGTTTCATCCTTAGTTTGCATTGAGAAGATATATCAAACACCCAAGACCGTTTTCTCCGAAATTAACTCACCTCGAAGTTCGTCAAAAATATTCTGCTACACGTCTCATCAAAATTGTCGTAAATTAATACCTGAAGCGTTTTAGGGAGATTCCGCGATGAATAAATGGGAGCTAGGGAAGGATTTTGTAAAATCTTTTCCGTCAAAAAACCCTTGTGGGAGAGGGAGGGGAGCGCGAGCGCGCGCTGGATGACGTGTTTGGGATTTTGGTAACGGTGCGATCATGTTGCGAAAAGCGAATTGAGACAAAACTTTGCAAAACTCGCTAAAATTCTACGACTGTTGCAAAAGTATTCGAAAACAAACTCGGCCAAGTTGTAGAAAAACCTTCCGACCTCATTTTGTGTTTTTTGGGTTTCATTAAAGCAACGAAATTTAGAGAGTCGAGGAAATATTCGCGGTGCGTTCAAAATGTTTTG
>JAHPZR010055584.1:82500-95000 GCA_019787425.1 Platygyra sinensis | reverse complement strand
GCAGGAACTTTAAGGCGATATCTTAGGGGGTTAAAATCTCAGAATCCAATTTTTTTTCTTAGAATACCTTTTTACACAGTATAGAGCTACCATAACTATAAAAACCCTGTTGGCGGTATAGACACTTTAAGGCCCGTTTACACAGGCAATTTTTGTCGCAGCAACTCGATGCAATTTTTGTCGCAGGAAAATCGCATCAAGTTTCAAATATGTTCGAAACCCCTGCGATATCGCTGCGACAAATCGCACTGAAAATCGCAACTGGTTTACACATGCGATTTTGAAGTTGTAACTTTAGCGCGACAAAAATTGCATCGAGTTGCTGCGACAAAAATCGCCTGTGTAAACGGGCCTTAAAACATTTCCCGCGATTACATGCCGAATTACAATGTTTATCTGCACGAAAAGATGTGGTGCTAAAATCGCAAAATCGTACCTAACTTTACATGAAATTGCTTCATAACCTGGCTGTTGGCACGATTGCAATCAAATCAAATTAATTTAAGGGGGGATTCTACCTGATTAGGAGTGAAATTTGAAGTAGTTTTAAAAAGGAATTGTTAAGATTAAAATGGGTTGGGAACACTACCAGACAGTTGACCCCCTCAAAAAAGAGCGCCAGGTTGGTAGGGGACTGTTTGGTGTCCGCCGGTCTATTAATTCTTCACTTTAAATTTAAATTTTCCAAATCCATCAAATCTTCAACATTTCATATTTTCCTCAATTTAATCTATCTTTCAAGAAAAAATATCTCTTTCACGAAATGCCCAAAAATCCCCCAAAAATTTACTAAACCCGCAAAACATTGGTAAATGTTCTAAGTGGAGGGATTTGGCGTTGCTTGAAACGTGAACGAGATATTGGCACAAAGGCCACGTTGAGCGACGTCAAAAGAGCCTTTAGGTAAAATCTCGCAATAATAGTTTTCGAAAGGGACGGACCATTAGAAATGTGATGAGGGGGGAGTGTGAGGAGAAAAAATATTCATGCCAGGGAGGATGACTGAAAAAAATGCGCAAAGACGAAGTGAAAAAAAAAAAAAATTCCAGTAGAGTGATGAATTACATTGTCGGGCTCACAAACTGTACCCACCTGACTCATGTAGTTTAAGGCCTGGGTCAAAGGCTTTTACTGGTGAAAATAATCTATTAATTATATTTCTAAAAGTATAAATGGCAATGGAACCAGATTTAGCACACAGTAAGATTTTAACGTCCTGAAAATGTCAAAGTAGAATTGGTACTTCTGACAGGTCACGTGACATGTCACGTGAGGCTTAGCGGAAAATAGCCGTTATTTGAGGAATTGGTAGCGGTTTTTAGTAATATCATCCAGCAAACGCGCGTTTTAGATGCAGGGCAATTATTTTCATCCTCTCACGTTTGGAATGACCGTCCCTCTTTTCGCAGCAAAAAATTATAGGGTGAAAGGTGTTTTTTTTAAACAAAATTCGACGGCTTTTGATCATTTATATCTGCTAAAAATGAAAACACAGCAAGGCAGATAATTTAAATTTTCATCGAAATGGCTTATTTATTTAACAAATAAAGAAGCCTAAGCCGTGTATTTCACTGTGATAAAACACGATGGTCATTTGAGAACACGAGGGAAATGTAGAAAACACGAGCCGCAGGCGAGTGTTTTCTACATTTCTCGAGTGTTCTCGAATGACCGGAGTGTTTTATCACAATGTAATACACGGCTTAAGCTTCTTCATTTGCTTTAAAATATAGATATTTTCCGCGCGCAAAGCAATGTAACACGCCTTTTCCATGTTTTATACTCTGATAAAACATGGGTTTTTGACCAATCAGAGAACACGCAGGGTCCTATCTATATTTTAATGATCAATATGATAGATTCACCACCAATTCGCCGATTTACCAAATTTTAACAAAATGATTACTTAGCATGTCACGTGTTCAGAATGATTTGTTAAGGCAAAGCAGGACGTCGAGCTTTATAATCAGGAAAAAGTTCAGCTTGTTAAAACACATAGAACAAGAGATATAGCTGCCCAACCATAATTCTACTTTACATTCCTGACTCAGGCCTTAAACGGCTTTGGCAGCCACTTGAGTACTGCAGTTTTAATTTCTTGGTCCTGGTGGAATTCTCTACGATAAAGAAAACGGACATTTTCCCTTTCAAGTCCGATACATTTCGTGTGTAGCAACCTCACCTTGGACAATGATAGCCAAACACCCTTGCAGAAAAACTGTTGTGGATAACCATGGCTTAAAAGTGATTGTGAAAAAGCGTGCGCTACAAACAGCCCACATACCGTGTCAGTTTAAAAGCCTCGCAATATTGGAGTGATTTCACAACTGACATTTATAAATGACGATTGTGGCTACAGAGGTGTACACCTATACACTTCTCCTAAGATGACCGCCAAGAAACGTCGTAATCCGGCAGACACTCATGGAGGTGTTAACACAAATGTGTATTTAGTATGGGCTGTTTCAATCTAGTTTAGGTTATTGGCTAGCAAAGTAAACGACGCATTATCATTGTTCAAGTCCAAACCATACATTTTATAAATGTTTCGGCTGAAAATCGTGGTAAACGCACCAAAAATTGCTTCAATTTTGCAAAATGTTTTCGGGGGCATGAAACCCCCAGACCCCCTAGTGGAATAGGTCATCTGGCCCCACATTTGCTACTGGACGGTCACTCGCACAACCCAAGCTTAAACCTTGAATCACTGCATGTTAAGAATGACTTTTATTACCAGAGTAATGAAGCAATAAAATTTATATTTCCCTAAACATCAAACCAAAAAGGCAATGCCGCGAGCCCCATTTTAGACAATAGCACGTGGATGTGCCTGATACTTGGTTATATCTCCCCTTGTAAAACTTTGGCAGGAAAGCAAAACGACCGTGTGGAAGTTAAAAATTATTTAAAAATTTTTAAAAGTAGTGGATTTAGCCGTGCAATGCTTCCAGGGAAATCGTTTGCGAATTGCACAAAACTGCGTGTCCGGGTAATTCAGGTGTCAAAATTGGTTTCTCTAAGAATACTATGAAGAGGAAACTCTGTCTTAATCTAGTATGCCCTATAATTTTTAAAAAATTGGCAAGACTGGGATGCCATACTTTTATGAGTCTGATACGAATACTTGTCTTGGTGAGACTTCGCACACAGTATCATGTTACTCGATTTACGCGGCATCAAATAGGCATATTTGTTGTTTAATTAGAAGCATCGGAAAGGCATGGTATCCGTGAAAAGGTCTATTTCGGATATCAACTAGGGTAAAAATCTCTCTATGAGCTCTCCTGATTTATTAGCAACTTTAATTATTAGCGGAAAAGAGTCTCCCGAACGGTCAAATTATGTGAGTTAGCGAACGAATGTTGTTGACATTGACCCCAACTGTTTACACTACCGGCTTCGGCGATGACTCAACTAAAATTAATATTACAGCAATCTTATAAAAAAAAAAAACAAGAAAATAAAAGGAAAAGGTGTTGAAAAAGTATGAAATAATCTTAAAAGGCTGCTCATTTCTATGGTGATAAGACATTTTAAATCAACGCCTTCTTCAACCAAGAATGCGTGATGCGTGACGGAACGGTCGTGATGACGATCGGTAGTGGTCAGTCAAAAGAAACGTGAGGCTTGAGATATTTCTCGATATTTTGGCGTAAAATAAGTCTCATCGAGTTCTCCAAGCGTTAAAACTCAACAAATCTACTCAGGTAATGTCTAAAAGTTCGCTGAGAAACTCAAAACCGCATTTTAGTCAACGGATGAGATTCGTCATTTCCTCACAAATTGTTGAAATTTCCGCTACTTTGTCGAATTTTTTGCGTATCAAAATTATGAGTGCCCACAACTTTTAATACAGATAATTGTAGCTTAGGCCTAGTACATTACGCTGATAACAGTCATCATTCATGAAGAGGTCCCACTTTTGAAAAAAATCTGTTTGTTTGGAGGCTATGTCAGCAAAGATGGCAAAGACATCTTTAAGCGGATCACGTTAAGACGTCATAACTTTGCTTTTGTTAAAGATAAGCAGATAGTTTTTAGTTGTGTGGAAAGAAGAAAGAATTATGCAGTAATTCTGAAAGAATTAGGTCGTTTTATCAAATGTGCAAAGTTTGAGCAAGCATAACGCAACCCCCAATTTTGGGGGTTTTAATTTCCGGTTTGTGTAGTTTTCGGGGTGCCTACAAAAAAAAATTGCTGAAAAAATTAAAAAAGCGAATCTATCGAAATAAAGGGCATTTTCGTTCATTGCATATGTTGTTTGACTTGTGTAGAAAAAATGAAAGCAATCCATTTTCCACGAAAATTTGAGTGGTCGGTTCTTACACGGACACGCTCTTAAGTTCTTTAGTTAATTATTAACAGCCACTTAACTGACAACTGACAACTGGCCCAAAATGTAATTGACGACTTACAAATACACAAAATTTTAACTGACAACTGACATTTGGACTACCCCATTCAGACCCTCTTGTAAAATAACAAATCACGCATCACGTGATGATGTCCTGTCCCGCGTCGCGCGTCTAATTTTGTCTCAATCCCCGCCCTGCTAATTTTGGAGCGATCACTCGTCACGTAACACTTCACCACCCTCTTGAAAATGTGGTCAAAATGCACGTTTTGTGTTTGTTTGATGATTTACTTCAGGATCACAGATATCAAATTTTGCCCTGTGATTATATATTTTGTTGTCTCCAGCATCAATTAGTCTGTACACTGACCTTCGTTTGAGGAGCCCATTTTCCCGACCAACATCAGTAGTGTCAGCAGAAGAGCCACAAGAGATATTAAGCACAGAATGATAACCAGGACGAACAAGGCGCGATTTGATCCTTGAGCAGGTCTCGCTTTCCCAAGGTTTGGTACCTCGAATCGGTTGCAATGATCATGGTTTGAATGGCCAAATTCACTTGTTTGATTCGTCATTTCTTTCATCTGACGGAATTGCAACAATGTCGGCTTGTCTTCATCTTCATCATAGGCCGGGTTTTCTTGACATTTTATGGGCGATTCATTCATCTCGAACTGAGTGCCTGTTGAATTGAATTGATTGTTTTAAGAATATTAATAGAGCGTCGTTACGTCAACCAAGTCAGGCTCGGAGTTGCTTTGTATTGAAGCAGCAACAGTACTTAACGTGATTTTGAGCAAAACAGCTTACTGAAACAAGAGAAAAGAATAGTAAAAACGAAAGCTGTTGACAGGAGCAGCAAATAAAATAGAACTCCTTTTTAACCTATTTTGTTTGTCTAAATTGATTGCTTCTGAATATGCCTAATTCTTTCTCTAGAATCATTGTGATCCGGACATTTCTATTAAACAAAAACGTTTAACTTTTAACGCATTATTAAATAACGGTCTGATTTCATTTTAAGGGAAACTGCTGTCGAAATTGACAAACGTACTTGAACCCTATGGTTCTAGCGTGTTAGTAAGGCAAGACGGAAAAAGAAACGATAGGCGTTTTCCGAAATACAGCATGATCAAACATACACTTATTGTTTGCGTGACTCATATCTAAGGATAACTTTAATTCACTTGACAGGAAGCAAGTTATAACTTCGCATCAACAAAACAGCAAAATACTTCAAGCTCATTATTTTATGTAAGTTTTATACCTCTCCCGATTTAAGTGACGAGCACCCTCAGCCAACTTCTCTATCTTTTCTTCGACGAGTGAAAAAGTTGGAATTAGTTAATCCAATTATTTTCTGCTCCCTTAAAATAATAGTATCGTTGTCTCACTAGCATAGATCAGAATCGAATCAGACTGTGACCCCCCCCCCCTTCCCCCCCCCCCTCCCCCGCTGGGGTACTCGTAGCAAATTTTTAAGAGGTACCAGGATCCTGTTTTGTGGGCGTGGCTTAAATTTTCTTCACCCCTAAGAGGTACCAATTCAAAAACTACACATTGCATGAAACTTTCATAATTTTTGATAGCGGCGGATTGCCTGCACCTTGCATATGGCTGACTCGTCTGAAATTTGAATTGACGAATCAGGATTCAGCAGGCGGGAAACCTTTACTCTTCTGACGTCAGGTATTGAAATCAGGCAACCGTTTTCTCCCTGGAGATGGAAGTAAAAACAGGAAAAGGGATTTACAATTCCCGGAACGTCGAATCCGCAAAAGAAACCATGCTTTCGGAAATTAGAGTATCAGGGTGAGACCGCCTTTTATCATTAGTAGTTGTATTGTAGACATTATTTAACTATTCAAAATGTCAGCGAAGTGCGTGCGTAATCTCGGCCGGACAAACGGCCGTGTATCTACAAAGCGCCCAAAAGAATATTGTAACAGTTTTTCACTCCGTCAGGGTGGCAAGGCTCGGTTCTTTCACAAATGAGGACAAATGAATAACTACGGTGAATCTTCTATACTAGTAATAGTCATCACTAAAGTTGCCCCCGCTTTCTTTTATTTCTGCTGATTGAAAACAATAATATCGAACATTATTGTATGAACTAAAATTCTATCTTTATTTGTTAACTATACCACACATACTGTTCAAGTAACTTGGGCATCTTACTGTAAATATGATCCAAAAAATCAACTAAGTGAACTTAACAACACATTCTGTTTAACTCATTTTATTACATGATATTCTTTACTCAATACTCTCACGAGGTGCATTCTGGAAAAAAAAAATGCACTCTGTTTCTATTTTGATACCAGCCTGGTTTGATATTGGAGCAAATCATTTGTATTGATATACGAGCAAACGTATCTCGCAGAAAGCAGAACAGAAGTCGATATTTTTCAGAAGTATCGCGTTACAGTCGCCATATACGCAAATTAGAGTCCAGCTTTTTGTCCTCAACGAAAACGCCGCAAAAGCATTTACATTTGCATGTGGATCAGTCACCCAGCCGTCACATGGGCTCTACGCCACGTAAGAGTGAATCGCAGGCGTTACATAAGAACTGTGCTGTGAGTATTGCTTTAGACTTTAAGTTGGCCTTCGACATTATGAAGTTATTGCATCCAGTGCGTCGAAAACAGCGAGTGTAGCGTCGGAACAGAGAGCTTTGTTGGATCGCCCGCATCAGACATGGCAATTCGCTCGTACAAAATATAGACGGCACACTGATCCCGACGGCAGATATGACCAAAATGAAATAAAACGGAGTAAAGGACTAAATTATTTTAAACAAAAATGCCCTATATTTCGGTTTGCAATACAAACCTTCCTCAGGGGCTGAGTGGAAAAAAAGATATGTGAAAAGAAAACCGTTACAAATAAAACTTTAAATAAAAATACGCGACAATGATTGGTCGGCTATGAGTAAATAAGTGTCAGATGTGGACATCACTGGCGTGCTTCACCTCTTCTTCGCTCGTAGTTCGTAGAGTATCGCCAGGTAGGATAATTCTTGTCTTATTTTGAACAATTACAAATTGAAAATTAAGATTGCTTTCGTTTTTGACTGTGGCCGCGATTTTTGTATTTTACTTGATTTTTCTGTGCATTTTTTTTTTGCTCATAACTTTAACGGCGACTGTTTAGTAAATTCAGTGGACTCAGTCAACAGCTGTGGGTGTCAATTTTGGCGCAAAATGAGACAGTTAAGACTTAGGCCAGTTTCATTGGCTATAGGCCATTGCAGAAACGTGAGAGGACTGAGAAAGAATGTGTTTGTTTTCCGTTTCTTTGAAAAACTAAGATATTCAAATGAACTAAATCAACTAAACTTGAGAGTCTCTACCACGAATAGTAGTATTTGGAGGAGGAAAATGGAAAAATGGTAGCTCTTCAAATATCACCCAAAATAGAGAGTTTGTATGGAATGGATAGACAGCAAGAGATAATCAAGATAAGAGAGCGAATCCTCCATACAAAATATAGACGGCACACTGATCCCGACGGCAGATATGACCAAAATGAAATAAAACGGAGTAAAGGACTGAATTATTTTAAACAAAAATGCCCTATATTTCGGTTTGCAATACAAACCTTCCTCAGGGGCTGAGTGGAAAAAAAGATATGTGAAAAGAAAACCGTTACAAATAAAACTTTAAATAAAAATACGCGACAATGATTGGTCGGCTATGAGTAAATAAGTGTCAGATGTGGACATCACTGGCGTGCTTCACCTCTTCTTCGCTCGTAGTTCGTAGAGTATCGCCAGGTAGGATAATTCTTGTCTTATTTTGAACAATTACAAATTGAAAATTAAGATTGCTTTCGTTTTTGACTGTGGCCGCGATTTTTGTATTTTACTCGATTTTTCTGTGCATTTCTTTTGCTCATAACTTTAACGGCGACTGTTTAGTAAATTCAGTGGACTCAGTCAACAGCTGTGGGTGTCAATTTTGGCGCAAAATGAGACAGTTAAGACTTAGGCCAGTTTCATTGGCCATAGGCCATTGCAGAAACGTGAGAGGACTGAGAAAGAATGTGTTTGTTTTCCGTTTCTTTGAAAAACTAAGATATTCAAATGAACTAAATCAACTAAACTTGAGAGTCTCTACCACGAATAGAAGTATTTGGAGGAGGAAAATGGAAAAATGGTAGCTCTTCAAATATCACCCAAAATAGAGAGTTTGTATGGAATGGATAGACAGCAAGAGATAATCAAGATAAGAGAGCGAATCCTCCATATAGGTCTTATACCCAAGGTAATCAGTATACCCCAAATGACAACCAGCGTCAAAATTCGAAGTAGAAATTTAAAAATTGGCCGGTGTGTAGTTCACGTTCTCTCAAATATGCAGAATGTGGCTATTTCACGTTGTTGTCTTGTGACCTTTTGTAAACAACGGCAAAGAGATGAACAAAGAATTTCAACGCGTGCTTACACAGCCATTGTACTCGTTGCCGTTAAAGTTTGCTTACTTAAACTCCCTAAACCCGAATAAACGCCCAAATTATGAACAGCCAAACAAGCACAAAAAATGAAAGCCCGGCCAAACAAAAAGAGTGCGGAAAACATCTGTGCTACGAAACAAAATCAAAACATACACAATGCCGTTCCCTCCTTTAGTCTCAGATAGTTTCGAAGAAAGGCGCTGTTCCACGCATCGCGCGAGTAATATCCGCGGAAGAGCTGGCTACAATGTCTAAACATAACTTAAGAGAGATTACCTTTGTTTTTAATTAGAAGGACTATATGTACGAGGGGATTCAATCTCTTACCTTGATAATCTCTTGGTAGACAGGCACAAAATTATACGGGTTTGTATGGAATTTTGCAACTTTGCAAGGCTTCCAATAGGACAATTTTCCGCTGAAAACTCTTACTAATAAACTTGGTTGGGTAGCTTTTCATTTATTAACATTTCAGTTGAAATGTTTAGATTTTCAATCTAATCAATATAAGAAACTCGCCCCAGTGCTGTCACGTTTCTGCAATGGGCTATGGCTTTCTTAATTCCCTGTTGAGTAGCCCTATTGAGTCCGGGAGGGTGGGCATAAAACTCTCAGTGCCTTTTAAAATTGATTGATAGAAGAGCCTGATGCTACCATGCAACCACATCTCGACCGGTATGTTTTTTTAAAATTTGAAATTTTCCTTTTCAGTGATGAAACTGACAACTATCATGTAGTTCCACATTTTCAGGTTTTCAGTGAAAAAATAACTTTGTTGCAGTAACATCCATGGCCACTTTCATAAATAACTGTACCGTTTCGGTTTCAGAAAAACAAAAGAAAAGCCAGTCTGAATGTAGTTAATACTTTACTTTGGCGTGTTGCTTGCTTTTTGACTACTAACGATCACTGTTTTTTAACGATTTTTAATCTTCCCGTCAAAAGAAATAAACAGTAATGATATCGTCACATTTTCTTGTTTTTATTTAAGGAAAATTAACTTGGTGCGTTGCCGAATGTTTCTATCATTTCTGCCGGACAACCTTAGCTTTACTACAGTACTTTAGCTTTTGAGGTAGTTATCGATCCTGCTCTTCATTGATAGAAGAGAGAATGGTTTACCTGGAGAAAAGTACGACTTTGCAGCAGGGACTATCTAAACGGTAGTTTTATTATTTGACAAACCAAACAGTTTGACTGTCGACTTCAGCCGGTAAAAATGATTTCTCCCTTAATTTCTTTGCCCGATATTTTTTCTCTGAAGCAAGATTATTCGTTGTCACGAAGAAGCTGAGGCTTTTTTCTTTTATGTCTAGTGAACAATTATAACTCAATGCCAATGAACGTGGAGTTAAAGATTAACTTAAGTTTGTTGCACTCGAAAACACTGCACTTCAGCTTAGTAGCTAAGCAGAAGGCTGAATATTTTTTTTGGAACGGCTTGCACTAGCTCGAACGGCTAATGATTTTTTTTGCAGGAATAACGTCTTATGTTTTTTCAAGGGATTGCGACGAGCAGTTCGAAAAGTTGGCGGTTGTTTAGGAAACGGATAGCTCCAGCGGCGAGCCTTTCGAACGGATGACAATCGTTTTGTTGAACGGATAGCTCGAGCCATTCGAAGGGATGACAATATTTTCTGAACTGTAAATGATGTAGACGTCTTATGTAGCTGGAGCCGTTCGAACACCCTATTTGACTGGCTGCTGAACGGCTGTTAGCAACTTTTTCGAGTGAGAGGTCACAACTTTTGCCTCTTGTTGCCTGTATTTTTGTCCTGGTACTGCAGAAAAATTTCGGATCTCTAGTACTCTTCTGTTTCAAAGCACATTTGGCTCTTGAACGCTTGGATTGCTGAACTGATTCCCTCTCAATATATCAATATAAAATAATATGCTCGATGATGACTACACCATTTTTCTTCGTTTAAAATAGCTTTTGATTTGCAGCATTTGCCACAGTTTTAGTTTCATACTAATAAGAGACTAGTTTTCTTGTTTGAAAAGAGCTTACCTTAAAATTGAAGAAGATAACTCATCGAGCGCTGAGCAGGTGTAGTGGTATCAGTCAACAGAAGTGAATGTCAGTGCTGTTGAATATTTTTGAAAAATATGACTTGCGTTTTTAATGGTACCAAATGTTCAAACGTGGTTATTTCATTGGTCGAGGAACATGAGGTTGCCATGGCACCTGCCTTTCGACCGGTGTGTTTTTTGAACTTCGAACTGTTCCTGTTTATAGTGACGGAAAGAACTGACATTTCCATATTTCAAGTTTTTAATGAAAGAATAGTTTAGTTGCAGTAACCTGTACAATCATAAATAACTTTCCCTTTATGGTTTCAGAAAACCGGGGGCGGAAGGAAAAGCGCAGTACGAATAGATATTGTAGAGTGTATTCAAATTTATTGGAATAAAAAGAAAGGTTTACTTAAGAAAAAGTTTCACTCCAACAGGATTGGTTTGAGACACCCGCCATTTCCGCCGTGTCATTGTTTTCCACCACCAATATGGCTGCCATATGTCGTCATGTTCATACTCTCTATCCCTTACTCTGACGTGTTGTTTGCTTTTTAATTGTTAAAAATTCACTATGATTTTAAACCTTGTAACAAAAGAAATGAAAAGTCCTGACATTCCCACATATTCTTATTTTATTATTACTTTTTTTTCAACAAAATATATTTAGTTTTTTTTTTTAGTTTTTTAGATCAAACTAAGTAAAGAAATATAATAAACAGAACATACAATTGATAATGAATGATTTTTATCGACTTGAAATTCAATAAAATTCACCGTTTATGTCCAGGATTGAACGCAGTATTGTTTACTTAGTACTTCATTCATATTTGACATTTTCTTATTACTTCATATTTGACAGGATTGTGTGTGTTTTGGTGACTTTTTAGCAGTGCTGACACTTTGTGATGTTTATCATAAGGAATCTGGATCAATATCAGTATATGGGCAACTGCGCACCTACCCCTCCCTAACCCAACAGTAACATTAAGTTATTAACTTATTATAAACATCGTGGGTTAGGGGAGGGTAGGTGCGCAGTTGCCCGGAATATATTGATCCAGGAATTTGAATCTCATTAGCGTTCAATCCTGGACATATCTAGAATTCACATTAAACTGTTTACCTGCAAGTTGCGTTGACAGTTTGCTCCTAGATTGCCTTTATCTCATTTTGTTCCAGAATCTCCTTTCTCGCCCTGAAATATTTTTAGTCGAAGTATCATTAGATCAGCAGCAGCTTCGAATGTTAGTAAGTATGGTGTAATAAAACGCCGTGGGCACTACGGAAACTGGTAGTGATCTTGTACCTTCATGCCTTCTCTGCCGTGCGCAGTAAGTGAAATAGGATTACCTGGAGTTGCGCAAACATCCTAAGAGAAAGAAAGATTAAAAAGAGGATTATTCTGCGCACAAGTAAAAAATTTAATCCAGTGTTATTGTCCTATCAAAAGAGTTCGATGTCTAATAAATAAAGCGGCATTCATTTGAGTGTCGCAAAAAAACAAACTCCGCTCAATTAAACTGCTATTACATTTCAATTATTATTAATAGGAGCGATTTTTTGATTGAGTGGTCGTAAAACCAAAACGAAATTATCACTCTAGCCAAACACAAGGGGACACGGACAATCTCGTGAGCCAATCAAAACTCGAAGTGATTACAAGTAACTG
>JAHPZR010055584.1:72500-77500 GCA_019787425.1 Platygyra sinensis | reverse complement strand
CTGTTAATCCTCCAACATAAGATTCAATTATACACAAACAAGCAGTGCTATTGACTAGTGTACCTAAATGGTAATAATGCTGCCGAAGGGGAGAACAACTTCAAGTATGCTAACAGTTACCCTACGAACTGAACTGTGAAGAATTCATTTGCACAAGATATTTGAATCGTTATGATACGAAATCAGTTGGGTGCTTTGTGGGAGTGAATAGATATTGCGTGCAATGTGCCCTTTTCTTCACCAGAATTGAACTTAATACACGTTTTGCAAGCAGAAATCTTGACCCGAAATAAAGGAAAGGCAAATTTTTACATAAGTCAAGTTAATTGTTGCGGAGTGAGCGTAGCGAGCGAGCAGCAACATAATCAGGATTTAAAATTAAAAGAATATGTAAAAGGAGTACGAATTCTCGAATTCATGACTTTTTACCAGAATGCATTGCATTTAACCAGAGTGCATTGTGCCACGAACAACACGAGGATGTCGCTTGGATTCCGATGAGAATTTTTGCTCTGATTTGCTTGTAAAACGATGCGTGCAGGAGATGTTATTGACTTTCACAACTATGTTCATTTTCTAGCAGTCTCGCCTCCGTGGTCGAATTCTTAAATCAGATCAAGAGCAATCATCGTTACTAAGGGACGGACCATTAGAAAAGTGATGGGGGGGAGGGGAAAAAACCAAAAAAAAATTCATGCAAGGGAAATTGCCAAGAAAAAAAATTCGTGCAAAGAAGAAGGTAAAGAAAAAAATTTCATGCAGAAGGAAGGTCCAGGTCCGGTTGCTATGGCGTGACGTCATTTATCTGTTAGGTTGCTGTCATCGCAAGAATTGTGGTTTGCGATAATTGCTTTCAATAAAAGAAACTGTGTACTAAGTAACCTGGTAATTTTCAGATATGATCTGGCCGCATAATTTATTTTTTTATAATAAATTTTCACAACGCGGGATTATTGTTCGCTTACACATAATAGAGACTTCGACTTCCAATGAACCCTTCATCGGTCATTGAAAACGGGCACAAACGAGACTTGCCTCCCGAATTAGAAGATATGGTGTTTCTCCTGACTCATTTGTGCGAAATTGATCCAGTTTTCAGTCGAATTTTCCTCGTGGAGTTAAAGAAGGCGCGCTTGTTTTCCTTTCGCGGGAAGAACAACAAAGAAGCTGTCCCTGGATATGCGTTTGGATTTGTTGTTGCGGCAAACCATTAAACAGTTGTTGAAAACCAAACAAAACCGACAACCGCGATTAGCTTGTACATGAATTCAATCACCTGTGGAACGACAGAGAGAACCAAAAAGTGTCTTCAGCTAGCGCTAGCCGTGACCAACCTCGTAGAGCATCCAATCAAGACAACAAGACGCAGGTACCAAGTTATATCATTCGATTAATCTTTCATTTATATGATAATTAACTTACATGGATTGTCATGCTTTTAGATAGTATGGGGACTAGACAGGTACTAAAAATCACTGTTTTCATTTGTGAGTTAGACCCTATACTGAGTCTATCGTACAATAGTTTTCTGAAAGACAATTATTTCAGGTACATAGAAAATCCGTATAGGTACATATTATAAATCGTATAAATGCTCTCTGGTTTGCCCACGCAAACGTCCACGTAGAATTGACGTTGCCGAGGGTTAGAGGATATTTTCGGGTTCACCCAGGCTGAAGTCCATGCAACACAGTTGCTGATGAGTGCTTCAAGATATGTAACAAAATCGTCAAAGTTATTTTTCCGACGTGCGTGACGTACATTATAGGTTACATATCCTTTCAGGTTCACCCAGGCTGAAGTTCACGAGTAATTCGAGATATGTAACAAAATCGTGATAGAGATTTTTCCGTCGTGCGTGACATTATAGGAACATGTTACATATCATTTCTGGTTCACCCAGGCTGAAGTCCATGCAATACAGTTGCTGAGTGCTTTGGGATATGTAACAAAATCGCCAAAGTGTTTTTCCGTCATGCGTTGCATTATAGGAACATGCTGTGGTGGGTTCTGGTTCACCCAGTCTCATTGAAGTCCATGCAGTACAGTTGTTGAGTGCTTCTGGCCCGGGCTTCTGGATATGTAACAAACTCGTGATAGTGATTTTTCGGTCGTGTAGTTTCCAGAATCGCTTCGCATTACTTGTAAACAATAAGATTATGAGCTCGTGATTTCTATCACGCATAATAATCGTGAGCGTAACCTCTTGAGAGGTTTTTGAAAACCTCGTTGCAATAATTTTTGAGAATTTCTGACTGCATAACATAAACTGATTTTCAAAGTGTCTGGACACATGACGCGTTTTGTGGAACACAAACGATCACTGCCAGGGAAATGATTACATTGGAATCACTGTGGAATGTTGCAAGCCACTGGTATCCCGTGGAGATGTAGAACTAAAAGTTCTTCATCTCCACGGGATCCAAGGTCTGTTTTTGGTTGCAAAGAACGTCTGGCTCGTTGTGCTACAACATACACTGTATACTGTATTGTAATGGAAATAATAAAATAAAATTTGTAATAAATTAATATTAGAATCTGGTATCTTTGTAAATATTATATGCTATAAAATTCGTTATGCTCAGAATAAAAATTAGATGATGAGTCTTATCCCCTTGAACAGGATCCCGTGCCTTGAATAAGAATTCTATAATACAATGAAAAAGTCATTCACACGTAGTAGTAAGTGTTAACCATGACAGCAACATTAACACTGCCACTGGTACTTTAAAAAAAAGAACCACAAAGTGTGGTTTTCATTGACAGGCAGACTATCTTCGCTCTAGGACATACTCGTCTGAGCAAAACTGCTAAGGTTTACGTGTCGCTATCGTAAAACCACAAAGGAGAGTCTGTGTTGGCCTGCCTATTAACTTTTCAAAAAGGTAAATCGCTCAAAGACAAACTCGCCAGAACAAAACTTTAGAGGCTTACGTGCCACTACCGTAAAACCACATAGGGGAGTTTGTGTTGGGCTGTCTATGACCTTTTCAAAAAGCAATATTTGTCTGAAAAAAAAATTCGCGCAGAGGGTTTCACCTGAAAAAAAAATTCCTGCACAAGCCGTGAGTGAAAAAAAAAATTCGTGCAAGCTGAAAATTCCTCTCCCCCCCCATCACTTTTCTAATGGTCCGTCCCTAAAACTTGTAGAATAATTAAAACAAACGGAAAGTGTAGAACACACTTATTTCACATTATGCTACGATCTACTCCTTTTCATCCGAACATGAATTCAAACTTAAGTTTTAGCATTTTCACATATCCCGCGATTCGGGACGCGTCTTCGACAATGTCAACACTCAAGAGACATTTAATGCGTACCGGTACAGAATTTATAAGTGAGATTTCTGCTGCTACAATTTTCACATCTTTCAATTTCCACATCTTTCGATTTCCATCCTTTTGATTTTCTGGTAAAGGGGAGGTAGATGTGAATCGTATGTGTATGTGCTTTATTGTCTTGATCCCTTGTCACGGTATCCGGTCGTCTCGCCACCAGGAAGTTTCGCCACCGACCAACTCGCCACCAAGAAACCATCTCGCCACCAACCAACACGCCACCAAGAAACCATCTCGCCACCAATCAACTCGCCGCCAAGTAAAGTAGTCGAAATGGATTAGCTGTTCGAACGAGAGTTAAGTAGTCGAGATGGAAAAGCTGTTCAGACGAAGTTCGTTTGCTTGTCTGTATGCAAATTACATGTTGTAGGTGACGTGATTTGATTAATGTTCCATTGTCTTGGGCGAGCGACATTAAGGTGGCTCCCTATAGTTTTAACAGTATCTACACCTGAAGAAGGATGAAGAACTAAAAATGAACTATTTATTTCAACTTTGGGTTTAAGCTCCTGGCATTCACAGTGAAGATGAGCCACACACCCAGGATTTCTTTTTCGTTCATATGAGTATATTGCAGACTGTTGCCATGGCAACAAACAGTCGTAAAGATAACCATTTTTTTGCTATTTTCCATCTATTTGCTTCCTTTTCTTGAGTTAGCCTCGGTAAAATATCTTGAAACTCGGCAGTCTTGTGAAAACGATTTTGGACAATATTTTAATTTGAAAAAATGAAAAATGTATCTATAGAATTCTTAAAAATCGTACAATTTCATATTTTTGATTATAAAAAAGAAATCCTTAGATAAAATTTTGGCAAAAAAATTATATTGTGAAGTAGGCATCTATATCATGAAGTATACAAACTTTCACAAAATTTCACCGAGGAAACACGAGAAAAATGAGCGCGTGTTTTTCGTTTGCTTGTTTGTGACGTCATACAATTTCGAGACGACCACGCGCGCATGCGTATCAATGACGCTCTGGTGATTGGCGTGTATGAGAGGGAGAAGAATCGTGTTAATCTCGTATGTCCCATCTTAAAGCTACTTTTGTCAATATTGTGACACGTTTCGGGAGATGAAAGTTTAGAACAAGGAATTGTTACGCTATGGATCGGATGTAGAATCTTTTAAATGAGCAGTGATGGCTTCTAAAATTCGATTGTTGTTTGCTTTGTTTGGTTATTTTCTATTTTCGAAGCGTCAGTTGGTGCTTCGCGCCTTGGCAGACGACTAAACTTGTAGGTCTGTCACATCCTGACTCGTATCTTTGCTTTTGTGTGAGCTCGACAAAGTACGCCACGGACTGCAAATATGTGTGGTAATATACTACCTTGCTTTGCCCCGCTCGATGATCGTGGCCTTCGAAAAAATCCTCTTCACTGGTTGGAACTCCTGCATACCTCGTACATTTCTCTTTTAATTTAAGCAGGGAAAGGTAGGGTCTTCTATTCAGTCGATAAATGTTTTGAAACCGGAGCCGATCCACGCAACATTTTCGGTAAACAAATTTTAAAAATTTGGACGCCATGTTTGTCGGCATTTTACTGCGTGATTCCGCGCGCGACTTTTGCGTAGAGTATGAAAGCTCGAGCCATCGCGAGATTTTTGAAATCAGCTCGCGCGCGGTGAAAAAACTATAGGGAGCCACCTTAAGGGG
>JAHPZR010055584.1:0-67500 GCA_019787425.1 Platygyra sinensis | reverse complement strand
TCTGGGTCCCAGGGTGGGGACATTTGCTTTTTTTGCGCGGAGGAATAGGACCCAAGTCACATCATCCCATGTGCTCGTATGTGTGCAGCGCGGCAATAAAAGCTCTGAAAGACGGTTGTTTTTAATGGAGGCAAGCACTTGTTTTTATATCTACACAAAAACACTACTTCGTACTACATCGTACTTATTTTCAATATTAATTGATGAAACACCTTACTTTGTGGGGATCGTTGATGATATGGACTCGATTTTCGTCAGGGAATCAAGCGGTGGAAGTGTATTAAACATTTTTTATTCATTGACTAGGTGGGGGATATTTGATCAGATTTGACCAACTTTTGGGGCCCCACGGTTGGGATTTTGACCAAAAATTCTTCTGAAAAGTCAAATGCCCCACATATGCCCGGGGGTCCACCCCCCCCCCCCCCCCCATCGGGCTTAACATTGATAGATGCATAATAGAAAGATCAAAGATTATATCTAAAAATAAGCCTATTTACAAAAACATTCTTAAATCTTTCAGTCTTTATATCCGGACGATTCGAAGAGCCTATAGCTGTTTATACCCATGTTTACCTGTAGGTTGTGTGTACAATTTGTCCCCGAATCCCCTTTCTCGCCCTTTTCGCCCTTCTCGCCGTAAAAAGTAACATAATGTAACGTCAGAATTATTTTAATCAGTAGCGTGTGTCGGGTCGGCCGAAGTGAACGGAACTACAGAATGAAAGCTGACATTGTTATTGCACCTTCATGCCTTCTTTACCGTACACACTATTGTTGGCGGGATTACAGGGAGTTGCACATTGCTGGGACTGAAAGAAAACAAAACAATTTACAGAAACCTTAGCCTGAGGCAGAATTGAAGCATTACCGCTTAACTTTAAGCCCGCGGGTTGCTGCATCGAACCAATAATCATTGGATTGTACATAGATTTGAATTTCTATCTGTGTCCATTTCGCGAGGTATTTGTACCCCAGTGCTGTTCTAAAAAGACCATCGTAGTCTAAGGTTAGTTACAGACAAGCGAGGTGATAGTTCATTGTAATCAAATGGCATGTTATCTCTCACCCAACTGGTTATCTTTACAAACTACGTCTGCTTACCAAACCCAGTTGGAGGCTTGTTATATTTTCCTCAAGGGCTTTTATCTTGGCTAAGTAAGAGCCTAAAAATAAAAATAACAAAAGCAAAAGCAATAAGACTGACTTTATCTCGAAGAAAAATTAATGAAGGTATGTTACGTGAATAAATAGGGCGACAGGCCTGCACTGCACTGCGTAGAAGCCTGAGTGCTTCCCCTTTAACAAAACCTCACTTTGTAGCTGTTGGGCGACATAGGCACGCGCACTAAAATGGCGGTCGCCTTTGCCAACATGGCAAAAATAGACACACTGAGAAATACCGAGTACAAGCAAACAGAAACCGCTCGGTTGGAAACGTTATATTGACGACATAATTTCTACGTGGAACACAAACAGCGAGGACATACAAATGTTCATTGAGCTAGCAAACAATCACAAAAAAAGAAATAAAGTTTTGTTAAAGGGGAAGCACTCAGGCTTCTACGCACAAAGTCTTCTAAAGCTTCCCCTTTGAAGACAAATAAACAATTTTAAAGAACGCCTGATCGAGAGAGGATACCCAAAGAACTTTGTAGAAAATGTCCTCTCCGAAGTACGGATATGAAGAAAGAATACAATCCCTCGCTGAAAAACAAAAAGAACCTATACGGATCTTTTCACTCTTCATTTACACAATTCCACCCAGCAGTGCCCAATTATTAAACAAGTACTCATGAGTTAATGGCATTTGATAGAGCGACAACCACTACTAAGATAGATCTTTGAGCCACCCATAATTTCATACAGAAAGGGAGCAAAGCTCTAAACAAAAGGCTAACACACGTACAGAGGAGTCGTGCAGGCCTCTTGCCCTATTTATTCCCTGTTACGGCATTTTGATTTATTTCAAATTAAAGTGCGCGTGGTAGCCTTGCCCACGTTGTACAAACGAATCATTTAACGCTCTTACAACATCGACTATCAAACTTAAACGTAAGATCAAACACGCGCGCGATATTAACAATGCGCTTACAATAAAAAAAACAGTTTACAAAAAGCATGTTCCCTATAAACAACTACTACAACAGTGCTGTTCTCTTGAACTCAAACGTAAGCTTAGACATGCGCGTGATATCAAAACCCCACTTACAATAAGAAATACAATTAAATATCCTCCAAGAATAAGAATTAGTATATACCAGAAGACTTATTATAAAATAGATGAACCACTACGTGCGCTCTCGTTGGTCGATAGCTGTTTTTGCCACAATTGCTCCTAATCTCGCAATCGGATTGGCTAATTTGCCGTTGTCAATAAGAGTCCATACCGCGCTGCTCGCGTGAATGTGTCGCACAATACCTTTTTCAGCTCTCGCTCTGAAAACAACATTTCTTTGACTTTGGTATCGTGGTAGAAAACAAATCGAATGTGGTTACGTGGTCTGTACTCTTATCGACAACGATACGCGTCATCACAGTTGTCAAAATTTGTTGTGGACTCAGCCGCGCCTCGTGAGTCCACAACATTTTGACCACTGTGATGACGCGAATCGTTGTCGATAAGAGTACAGACCACGTAACCACATTCGATTTGTCATATGTACGCACGGCCATGCTCAATAAAATTACGTGTGCAGTTTTAAAAAAGCTGCAAAATTTCCGTCGAGTTATATGCAAGTTCCATTTGTGTAAGTTTCGGCTATGTGAAGATTATTCTGAACAATCCACAGATGTTTACTGTTTTTGAGCACTCAAGAAGCTAGAGTTGCCTACGTTTTCATTATAATTAATTCAAAGAAGGGAATCTTTTTAAATGATTGTGCCATCAGTAGGATAATAAAGACCTTTGTTTTCCTTCAACGTGCATCGTGACAACTGATTGTAGTCAGTCAGAAATAAAACATGTTTTAGCGCCCAAATTGTTCCGCCATGTTATGAAAGAATTGGTTCATGCTTTTAGCTGTGCGTATATCGAGTTATGGATACACTTGGGAAGTTTGGAGACACTCAAGAAGCTAGAGTTGCTCTCGGCTATTACCTCGAGCAACTCTTACGCTTCTTTTGTGCTCTCCAAACTTCCCGCGTGCATCCATTATTCGATATATGCACGCTAAGTATTAACCAATTCTTAATTGAACCACTCATCATCTTCATACACATTGAAGCATCGTTAAGGCTTACATCACTGATCAACATAATCACACGACATTGTTTTGTGCTTTTAGATGAGTTTTTTTTGCCTCATCTTGAATGAAGACTTATTGCTATTGAGCTTCCCGTCACGTTTCTTTCATTTAGTTGCCTTCATTTGAGAGTTCTACGTTTTAATAGTGAACAGTATTTTTGCACGCTGGATTTCTGTACATTTTATTTACGGCGACCCCCGTGATTTGTTTGTTTAGTATATTCGCTTCCCTCAAATATATTTTATTGAGTCTTGTTCAGCTTCTACGGGACTCCTGGGGATAGAACTAAGTTGGCACTAAATTTACACAGTTGAAAAACGATTTATCTCAAAATGATTGCCTTGTTTTTGTCGTCTTTTTGATGTACAACTTTCCTCTTTCTCTCGCTGCGCCGTAACATTTCGTCGTGCGGCGAAAAAAATTGTCTGATTTCTTCTTTTTGAACTCGTTTTACGTGTGTTTTACGCCAAGCACTTCGGTATAAGAATCGACAAAACCTTTTTGAAGAAGAACTTTTTTAACATGCTACTCTTGGTCTTGAGACGTCTTAGAAATCGCAGTGAATAAACTTACGTTTTACAAGAGATTGATGTAAAAATAGTTTTGAAATATGTTAGCTTTGATTCTCGATAAAAGGTTCACTCTTCAGTGGTCGCTCGTAAATGCGTTTCTCTAAATAGCCGCTCTTAAGTTTTCGCTCATGAAGTAGTCTCTCGTTAAGATTGGGGGACTTGTCGTTCCTCAGAAAGTTATAATCTTTGTCTAGAATTCTCTACTTGCACAAATCCCATAATATACCTCTTTTACCCCCCCCAAAATTTGCATAGGCATTGTTTTAGATTACTCTTGGGACACGTTCATGTCCCAGGAGAAATCGCAAACAATGAGTAAGCAAAATTTTTGGGGGGTTAAAGAGATGCATTATGGTATTGTGCAAGTAGTGAATGCCTTCGATTGCCTCAAGTAAAGTTACTATGACAACGATTTTGTCACAGCGGAAAGCGGGGCCCTGGAAACGAGACGTTGAAAAAACGAAAGGAACAGACAGCATTTTATGACCGGTTCCAGCCTTTACCTGCCCCGGTAAAAAGGTGGCCTCATGGTTAGTGGGCTCGACTCCGGATCGAGCGCGCCGGGTTCGATCTCTGGCCGGGGACACTGTGCTGTGTTCTTAAAAAAAGATATTCTTCATTCAGTATTTTACCATTTTAGTTGCAAACCTCATGACGTCATCATTCCTAATTTGCATAATACAAAAAATGTCAATATCTCCAAAAAAAAAAATTTATTCCAAACAGGAAAACGTCATTCTTCTTTATTTTGAAAAACCCTTTCAAATAAGCAGCAATAATTTTTTTCATTTCATAGGCACATTAATTAGCAGAGATTTTGTACGATTTTATTTCTCCTTATTCTCTTTATTTAGTTCGAATTGAGAAGATTTATCAAACTCAAGACGGTTTTGAAAATTTACCCACCTCGAAGTTCGTCAAAAATATCATTTCCGCTACACGTTTTATTTTTGACTCTCTGCTCGGTGTTCAGGTTTAAAATGTGATCAAAACGCATGCAGTTTTTTTGTTTGATAATTTACTTTAGCATCCTATGGCAGATACAAAGTTTTGCCCTGTGATTATAAATTTTGTTGTCTCCAGCATCAATTAGCCTGTACACTGACCTTCGTTTGAGGAGCCAATTTTCCCGACCAACATCAGTAGTGTCAGCAGAAGAGCCACAAGAGATATTAAGCACAGAATGATAACCAGGGCGAATAAGGCGCGATTTGATCCTTGACCAGGTTTCGCTTTCCCACGGTTCAGTTCGTCGTATAGATGGCGAGAATCATGACTTGAAAGGCTAGATTCCGCTGTTTGATTCGCGATTTCTTTCGGACGAGAAAACGAAGACGGCTTGTCATCATCCTCATAAGCCGGGTTTATCTGTAGAACTCTGCGTAATTTATTCATCGCGAACTGTCTCCCTGTCAAGATGATTTCCAGAATAGATCCAGTGCGAACTCTTGAGGACACTAAATATACAGTTAACCACATCTGTGAAGCCTCTTTTATAGCTCAGAAATTGAAACCAATTCCTTCACAAACCCAATCCAATTGCGTAGAAGAAGTCTAATATGACAGTCTATAACGCGACAGGCTGTTATTTGGGCTCGTCAAGTGATCGTTTCTAGCAGTCATTTGGTGGTGACGTCAATAAGCCATAAATGAAAATTAACCAACTCAAGGGATTCGAACGCCAGATCTCTTTTGAGATGTATTTTTAAGATGCATTATCTTGAAGCGTACCTACGGCGTCTCCACAAGAAATTCCTTGTGAAACGTCTTATTAAAAACTACTCGCATTTGCTTTGGTTTCGCTTTACTATGAAACTCGATTGGCTTAAAACTCACGCCCCTTTGACATCCAATCAGAAGTAACACCTAAACCAATCGAGACACACTGGCACACGGTCAGGCGTGCACGGTTTGGCCAATTCAGTTTTACAATTTTCTTACAAAATGATCATGAAATAAGCAACTATTACTCAACTAAACTGTCAAAGGGTCAGTAGGAATAAATCTTTAAGATGAATCTAAAATTTCGAAAAATCTTGTTTATGGCTAAAACCAATATGTTTTTAAATTTCGTTTTCCGTTTTCCGAGACAACTAAAAAAAAACGCGAAAGTGGAATACGCTTTTGGGCATTTTCTGTTTTACTATTTTTTGCCTTCAATCAAAACTAAACAACAAAAGAAGTGAAATCTGTTCAAAACGTAAAATTGGAAAATTAGAATTGCTATTTTTCAATTTCCTTACAGAAATGCAAAACTTAAAAAAACATGTGCTTCTCAGTGGTTGTTTTTATTTTAGTTCTTGTAACACTATCGATTTTGTTGAACACGAAAAACTGTTACCGGTTTGTCGTCCCAAAATACAGTAGCAGCGTTGACGCGTGACGTAAGGTTTTCCAGCCAAGTTGAGATCCCGTTAGCTGTTAAGTACACCAGGGGGAGATCAGCTATGGATGTTCCCCTTTCAAAACAGTTTGTGTCGTGGAGAGGCGACAAACGAATTGTTATCGTATGAGAAAGAACTTAAAAATCGCAAACATTTCGTCGGTTTTCCAGGTAAGCACTTATTATGCAAAGTAGGACGTAACGATTAAGAGTCAACCAAAGTAACGCTCGAATAATTTTTCAGTTGAAGTTTTTGATAGGTCCGTCGACTGATACGAGGACGTTTCAGTGTATTAGTGTAATATTCGCACGTTAATTTTAATGTGCTATCTAATGTGAATTGTCCAGAGCTTAAAATCAGACCCCCAATGGATGACTTGTTTAAAATCCAGTCAAGACAGAATTAAAGCCGCCGGGATATTGACAGAAATTTTATAACAATTCCTTCAAACAATGAAGCTGATCGAAAAGGTTTAAATTCGATATGTAGTTTATTTATAGGTTAACGCACTCAGCAAATGAATTATCGGGATTTACCTGCACGAGTCCACTGACATTAAACGAGAAAACCGCACGAGGCCACCAAATGCGGTATTGAAAATTTCGAGTTCATTGCCAGTGAACGAGTGCAGGTAAATCCCGATAATTCACGAGCAATGAGTGCGTTAACATTTGTATTTTTCAAATTGAATACACTGTAAACAAAATCGTCAAACTTTAAGTCAGCCGAAGCCATGGTGTCTGAATGACAGTGGTGTGTTGAATTTACACCACGGCTATTACACCACGATAATGACGTCAAGGAGGTTGTTTCGTCACAACCCAGTGTCACGAGTTACAAATCAACCAATCAGGAAATCAGAATTCGTACAGTGTATGAAAGTTGAATAATAAAGTGCGAAATATAAAAGCGTTGTTGTGTTTTTTAAAGATTTTATTAAAAAATAAAAAGTGTCTACTGCTACCACCACCGCCGCCGCCGCCGCCACTACCGCTACTACCGCCACTACCGCCACTACCCGCCACTACCGCCACTACCGCCACTACCGCCACCACCGCCACTACCGCTACTATCGCCACTACCGCCACTACCGCCACTACCGCCACCACCGCCACTACCGCTACTACCGCCACTACCGCCACTACCGCCACCACCGCCACTACCGCTACTACCGCCACTACCGCCACTACCGCCACCTACTGCCACTGCCGCCACTGCCGCCACTACCGCCACCACCGCCACCACCGCCACTACCGCTACTACCGCCACTACCGCTACTACCGCCACCACCGCCACTGCCGCCACTACCGCCACCACCGCCACTACCGCCACTACCGCCACTACCGCCACTGCCGCCACTGCCGCCACTACCGCCACCACCGCCACCACCGCCACTACCGCTACTACCGCCACTAACGCCACTACCGCCACCACCGCCACTACCGCTACTACCGCCACTACCGCCACTACCGCCACCACACGCCACTGCCGCGCCACTACCGCCACCACCGCCACTACCGCCACTACCGCTACTACCGCCACTACCGCCCACTACCGCCACCAACCGCCACTGCCGCCACTACCGCTACTGCCGCCACTACTGCCACTACCGCCACTACCGCCACTACCGCTACTACCGCCACTACCGCCACTACCGCCACCACCACCACTGCCGCCACTACCGCCACCACCGCCACTACCGCTACTACCGCTACTACCGCTACTACCGCCACCACCGCCGCCGCCGCCACTACCGCCACCACCGCCACTACCGCTACTACCGCTACTACCGCTACTACCGCCACCACCGCCGCCGCCGCCACTACCGCCACCACCGCCACTACCGCTACTACCGCCACTACCGCCACTACCGCCACTACCGCCACCACCACCACTGCCGCCACTACCGCCACTACCACCACTACCGCCACTACTGCCACTACCGCCACTACCGCCACTACCGCCACTACCGCCACTACCGCCACTACCGCCACTACCGCCACTACCGCCACTACCGCCACTACCGCCACTACCGCCACTACCGCCACTACCGCCACTACCGCTACTAACGCTACTACCGCTACGGCCCCTACTACCACTACTACTGCCACTACCATCACTACCACCACTACCACCACTACCAACAAATTGTGTTGGAAAATGGCGAAAACATGAACTCATGGACTGTAATCACTTAGAGATGTAAATCAAGGATTCTGGTATCACTTAGGGTGTTCATAATGAAATGCCATTTTTTTTAGCTGCCCAGGCGTGTCAAGTATCCTTTAGGGTGCACTTGAAGAAATGAATAATAACATAGATTCTCTTGTTTCAGTTTTTAGCCTCTCGACCGGTTTCTTGGGCATAATACGACTGACGCAGAAATTTATCAATAGATCTTGCACCATCCTTTCTTAATTTAATTCTTAAAAGTAAAAATTACAGTATCCTAACAACCTGAGATATTATTTCAAATAAAACGTGTTCACCAGAACAAAACGATGTGTCAAAACAATTCCCCAGCTTTGAAACCTTTGCCCTCAGTTAATGAGGACATGGTAGCTCACGAAACTTAGAATGTAACGAACGAAAACTCAAATCGGGAAAATTCATCGAAATGACAGTGAGAGGCTTGGGAAACCAACATCGAGGTGTGATGACGTCCGCCAGCCTTAAAAGGCAAATGCCCAGTACTATCAGAGCATAAGCGAGGCCACGGGTCAAAATTTAAATTAACTTTGTTTTCGTGTTTATAGAGTTATTCAAAGGTTTGGCAAAGGCCGCAATTTAATACGAAGGAATTGATGTTCTAGTTACATTAGAACCCTTCCCTCTCAACCTAACCAAGAGATCATGAATTTGTCAAAAGATTTTGATCCTGTTTATTACTTACTTTCACATATTGTAGTAGCCACCATTGAAATAGCCACAATGCATCGAATAAGTAGAGTACAATAAGTAGAGTACAATAGGGGGTCACGTGATGACGTTGAGCTGAACGCACGTTTCTGAAAGAGCTCCGCAAAAGCGATACTCCTTTTGGCTTTTTATTTGGAAACGGGTGGTTTCTTCGACCATTTTGTTTGCTCCTTTGCTTCCTAGAATTATGCCCGACACAGAGGAACAAAAAGCTGAGAAAAAGAAGGGCGAGAAGAAAAGGCTAAGAGTCAGCAGCTCCGAAGACAGCGAAGACGCCATTGTTGAACTAACGGTATCGAAATTTCAACGAATTATCAACAGAATTACTAAAATTGAAGAAGAAGCGAAACACCGAGAGGCTCGCATCGCCAAACTAGAGACGGAATTAATACTGGCTAAAGAAGAAGCTGAAAAGGTTAAACACACGTCCCAACAGCTTGAGAATTCACTTCAATTCACACAGAAAGAACAAGAAGAGGTTCTTGAACGCATCAATGAGTGCGAACGCGAACAAGCTGCGCACGATAATGATATAATTAAGCAAGAAATTTACAGCCGTAGGTGGAACATAATATTCTACGGAATTCCCGAACAACGCGAAGAAAATTGCACCGCCTTAGTTACACAAGCGATTGTCAACGAGCTCAAAATGGTTCCGTCGGAAGTTGAATCCTTTATGTTTTGCGGTGTCCATCGCTTAGGAAAACGTAGTAGAGGAAGACCAAGGCCCATAATTGCCCGCTTTACATGCCGTGCCGACAGAGACAAAGTTTGGAAATTACGCCGAAACTTAAAAGGATCTCAAGTCAACATCGGAGAAGACCTCCCGAAACGCGTTCAAGATTTAAGGAAAAATGTTTTGGTTCCTGCTATGAAGAAAGCCAGAAGAGATCCAAGAAACAAAGCTCACGTAAGCAGCGACAAGCTCATTATTAATGGAAAAGCCTATTTCCACTATAATATTCCAGCCCGATGGCTTTCCTCTGATCAAGGAGATCAAGAAGAAGAACAAGACGAAGACACTCCCGCCCCAAATGATATTACACACAATGGTTGAGTAAGTACAGCTGAATGACTTCCATGAACCGAACTTTAACTAGTCACTATTCAGAATCTTCTTTATTTTGTGCGGAGCTCCCCTTGATTTCTGTTTACATTGCAGTTAAGATGACCTACACGCACACCGATGTCCGACTTTGCGTCCAGGCCATTAGAGCCTATTTTATTTTTATTTTCCTTCCTATGTTTTTTGTAATATTTGTTATTTGTGCTACAAGTCGTTCCAGTATGTTTGTTTTTAGGTCTTCGCTTTTATGTAGTCTTTTCCATCCGTCCACCATATGTAAATTTTGTCAGTTTGTTCTATCCAAATCTAAAAGTGCTAAAGTTTTCCTAACACCTTTTAGAGGCCTTAACTTTTCACCAAAATTAACACCTTTTTGCCTACAAACCCCCAAGAGGAAGGTTGCCAAAGGTGCTTTTTCGTCGTCTGGAACTCCAATAATGCTATCTTTTCTATTTCTGCGGAATTTTCACACTCAACCTCAAATGTCTCTCCCTTAATGTAAGAGGGCTTAATAAATCAATTAAAAGACGCTCCATCTTCAGATGGCTTCACAAACAAAAGAAGGACGTCAAATTTCTTCAAGAAACGTACAGCTCAAAGGAAACTGCCAAAATCTGGGAAATTGAATGGGGTGGGAAAGTTCTTTATAATCACGGATCATCCCACAGCAAAGGAGTTATGATCTTGCTAAATCCCAAATTAGACTACCAAATTGACGAAGAAGTCCGTGACAAAAACGGAAGAGCTCTCGGTGCAAAAATAACTCTTGACGATTGTCAAATTGTTTTAGCCAACGTTTACGCTCCAAATGACATAAATCAGCAAGTACTATTTTTTAAAGAATTGCAAAAATTACTCGGCAAGTTTGCGCAAGAAATGATGATCATCGGCGGCGATTTTAATTGCGCTCTTTCACCAAGGGACAAAGAAGGAGGAAACCCCACTTCAAAAAAGCTACCGGTGATAAGCGAAATCGATAATTTATGTCACCTTTACAGCTTGTGTGATGTTTGGCGTTTCTTAAATCCAAATGCTAGACAATTTACATGGAGAAACAAGTCATTTAAAGTGCAGTGTCGCCTAGATTACTTCCTAGTTTCAAAACAGCTTATCAGTACCACTATTAATAGCGATATCTTGTTCGCACCAGAGACTGACCACTCTGCGATTCAATTACATCTCTTGAGTGAAGATTTAAAACAACAAAAGGGACCCGGCTTCTGGAAATTTAACTCCTCTCTTCTTGAAGATAAGCAATACATTTCTGACTTGCGCGATAACTTAATACACTTTATAGAGAAATACCGAGATGTTGAGGACTTAGGCTTAAAATGGGATTTGGTCAAAATGGAAATTAGAGGATTTACTGTCAAATTTTCTAAGACTAAAGCAAGGAAAAGACGAGACGAAGAATCTTCCTTACAAAAAAAGATTAATGAATTATTTATAAAAGCTGAGAAAAATAAAAATAACAGACAAATTATATGTGAACTTAATTCTACTCGAGCGCGTCTCGAAAAAATAATGGCACTCAAAACTCGCGGCACCATCCTTAGGAGCCGCGCAAGATGGCACGAACAAGGAGAACGCAATAACAAATATTTCTTAAACCTTGAAAAAAGAAACCACTCTAGAAAACTAGTCTCAAAGCTGAAGCTACAAAATGGTTCAGTTATAACTAATCAGTTCGATATTTTAGAAGAACAAAGTAAATTTTACAAATCCTTGTATAATTCACAGCAAACTGACAACCCTGACCAAGCAGAGACTGGTGTGTTTTTCAATCCAAGTAACATCACCACCTTGTCCGACCATGAACAAGCTTCTTGTGAAGGTCTAATCACAGAAATTGAAGCGTTTAAAGCACTTAAAGAATTCGCTGCAGCAAAAACTCCTGGTACCGATGGTCTCACAACCGAATTTTTAAAATATTTTTGGCCGGAGCTAAAAGCCTTAATTGTCGAAAGTTTTAACTACGCTTTTGCAAGCGGCTCCTTGTCGATATCGCAGCGAAGAGGAATAATTTCACTTATTCCCAAAAAAAATAAAGATAAAACCATCCTTGAAAATCTTAGACCAATATCCCTTCTAAACGTAGATTACAAAATTCTCACCAAAGTTCTGGCAATTCGTTTAGAAAAAGTATTACCTAAAATAATAAACCCTGGTATAGTCCGTCTGCGCAACGGCTCCCAAAAGCTTGTTCTGATATCCCGCTGTTTGTGTATCCAGTTTTGATTGGCTAGTTTCTTACGCGCTTTCTGATTGGATAAATTTGCGAAGGTGATCACGCAGCTATCACGTAATGCTAAAAATAATTTTGTGCAGCTTTCCCAAGTACATAGGTGAACATTTGACCAACTTTGATTTGGAAATAAGATGTCTGCAACTACAGAAGAGTGTTGGCAAAAAGCGTTCAAAGCCGTGAGAGAGCAGTTTGAAATTGATAATCTTCTACCTGAACAGGAAACGCGCTTCGCGAATTTCTTCGAGGTCAATTTATTTTTGTAAATTTGCCGACAACTGTGCTTGCAAACAGTTCTAATCACAGCCGGGCCTGGTGCAACAATATAGAATGCAAGTAAGCAACACGTTCACAGTAAACGTTATAACTTGTCCCTCGAAAGCAAATACTTGCAATACTTAAGCTTGCAATATAATAGAAATGAACCGAAACAGTTCACTAACAAATGGCAAATTACAGAGGTGTCAAATTCAACGAAGCGACATGCAGATAACAGCGGAAATCATGCAGACCTTGACCTCTTGCCATAGCACGATCTAACGGCTCTACTACTTTAAATATTCCTCCTCATAACAAATCATGAAGTGCCCTTCATAAACATGAGTGAAGTGACAAAAAGGTAACACTCTTTCGTTTCGCTTTTCGATGAAGCGACAGCGTAAATACACGAAACAGACAAACCAGACAATGCAAAGCAAAATAGTACTTACAATATACACGCGATCATATTTATTTTTAGCATTGCGTGAAATATTTCGCAAAGGTGTGACGAATCACAAGGCGCGTAAGAAACTAGCCAATCAGAAATGAATACACAGATCCGTGTATCCATGCGGGATATCAGAACAAGCTTTTGGGAGCCGTTGCGCAGACGGACTATACCGAGGATTTCGTGACACGTCCGGCTGCAACGCAGGCTAGCTGAACTGCAGATACGACTTAAAGTTACTTCATTTAAATACTGTTCCCCCTTTCTATCACGAGATACTAAAATACTGGCAGGAAAATAAACCCATAATCTCAGAAGACAATATACCAAAGCAAAACGAAATAATTTGGAATAACCAAAACATTTTAATAAATAAACATATGATCTATTTAAAACATTGGCACCAAAGTGGAATCACTCATATTAAGAACCTACTTAATGAAGACCACAGTTTCTTACCATATGACGTATTTCAACAAACTTTTCACTTAAAAGTCCCGTTCACAGCCTACTGTGGTCTTATACATGCTATTCCGCCCAGCTGGAAACGTGAAATCAATCCACAAAAATGCCAGTTGAAAATGAAAATGTCACAGAATCCTCTCTGCCCAAAAGTATCACTACCCGTTCCGTTTATGCAGCAATAACAAATCACTACTTTCAACCTCGAACTGCCGAGCCAAGATTGTTACGTTACGGTTTCTCCGCAATGATTGCCTAAAAGATGTTTATAACCTCCCCTTTGTAATTACGCTTGAAACTAAACTTCAAATTTTCCAACATAAGATTATCCACAATATACTTCCAACCAAATGCTCTCTTTTTCGTATGAAGCCATGTGATTCCGAAACCTGTCACTTATGTTAAATGCAAGCGCAAACATTGGCTCACCTTCTTTACCAGTGTCCTGTAGTTTCCAAATTTTCGATTGCTTTTCAAAGTTGGTGGTTCGGAAATCACGGAAAGATCATGACTCCTACCGAACGTGACGTCCTTTTTAGTCGGCACGATAACGCCACAGAATCAAAAGACACTTTAAATTACATAACCCTCGTAGCCAAATATTATATCTCCTGTACAACCCAAGACTCCGATGAGGTATCCTTTGATGGCTTTCCTTCTTTTTTGAAGAATGAATTGGATGCTCTTCAACAAATAGCAGTTAAAAATAAAAACATTGACTGACCTTCAACAGTAAATGGAAAGACTTCATTTAATACGTTCTCCCATTTTTCGATTGTTATTGTTATTTAGTTTTACCATTATCTCTTTTTCAGTAAGTTGTATTTAGTCTGTACTTTATTTTGTAGCCAGCACTTACTGCTTTTTTTGAATTGTTAGTATTCGTTAGTAGCTGCAGTACTATAACTAGTATTAATATTGTACTCTATATATGTAGCTGTAGCTTATTAGTAACGACACATTGTATTGTACTGAAGTATCTTTAGTGTATTGTAGAATAACGTTTGAGAGAATAAAAAAAAAAAAAAAAAGAAAGAAAGAAAAAAAAAAGGTGCCCGAGAGATTCTTCTGACGTGTGACAAAATGTACAGAGGGGAGAGCTGACTATTTTCATTTTGTATGGAGATTTAGTGGTATATAATATCCGATTGAGAATTTTGTATTGGGAAATTCTTGTATTGGTGTCGATTGTAACTACAAGTGGAATTAGATAGATTGTTTCCCATTCTAAGCTATGATTGTGAAATAAAGCTGCATATTTATGTGGTGCGGAAGGGTAGACTTGGGTCATCTCTATCAGCTCCCAGTATAGTTTTTTCGAGTTGATTGAATCGAGCAAAACGCTTTTACCATTTAAAAAGAGGGTATGTTGCATTACAGGTGGGCCATGAAATACGATAAGAGTCTCATTTGAGCTGATTGGGCTTTTCCACGGAGAGGGAAGAGAGTCAAAAATACCCAGAAGTGAGAAAAAATCTACAAGCGTAAGTCCAGTAGCCGCAAAAGAGGGCCATTGTTGGTTAGAATGTCAGAAATGAAAACGATACCTTTTGAGAATAGTCTTCTATTAAAAACGGGTCTATCGTTAATGCGTATGATTTGATTGTTCCACAAGATTTGTTTCAGGACTTCTTCACGAGACTCAGCAGGCTTAGCCGTAAATTTGGACCAGACATTGAGACATTCTCTGTAAAAGCTGAGAAGGTTATCTGATATGTAGGAAGAATTGAAATTACAATGTAAGAGAAATTTTCCGCCGTAGTCCTTAAGAAAGAAAGAAAGAAAGAAAGAAAGAAAGAAGAAAGAAAGAAAGAAAGAAAGAAAGAAAGAAAGAAAGAAGAAAGAAAGAAAGAAAGAAAGAAAAGAAAGAAAGAAAGGAAGGAAGAAAGAAAGAAAATGTTTCCATGGGCTGTCATAATCCTCGATGTATTTTTTAAGACAGATAATGCGTTGAAACAACAACTACATGATAAATTAAATGTTAGGAGATCTCGGAAAAAATCTACAAGCGTAAGTCCAGTAGCCGCAAAAGAATATAATATACTCACTTTGGAGGTTGGTTGGCTGCATCTTGATATGCTTTAATGTGACAGCGCGATGCTGTTAGTGAGTTCATGTGTGCCAGTCATTACTTGGCTGTGTATCCGCGTGATGCGGTTCCAGTCAAGACCCACAAATTGACCCTTGCTCACCATAGAGTCTCCAGTAGCTCAGTGGTTAGAGCATCCGACTAGATCACGGAGGGTCGTGGGTTCAAATCCCATCTGGGACTCGGATTTTTTCCGAGATCTCCTAACATTTAATTTATCAGATAATGCGTTGAGTATCAATAAGAGTTTAATATGAGGCATTCTCAGACCGCCATTCTTATAATCGCTGATTAGTGCTAAGCGCTTAATTTTGTCACGTTCTTTCCAGATGAATCTGTAGATAATGGAGTTAAGCTCTTTCATAACTTTTTTTGTGGAGCACATTAGTGATGCACGAAACATGAATTTTGGTATTACAAAAGTCTTCACAACCTGGATTTTACCATATAACGTCAAGTTCCGCCATTTCCATCCTGCTAGAGTTTCAGAAAGCGATCTCAGAGTTTCATCATAGTTGAGCTCTTGTTTTTTCTTCAAATCGTAAGTAAAATGAACGCCAAGAATTTTAATTGGTTTATTAACTTTGTTAATACCAACGAGAAGGGGTTGGTCTCTATTGTGGCAAGTTCCTAGCCATAGAGCTTCGGTTTTCTCCGCATTGAGCTTTAAGCCGGAACACACTCCAAATCTATGAATAAACAAGGAAAGATTTTCGAGGGAATTAACGTCTTGTAGAAACGTTGTCAGATCATCGGCAAAAGCTGTAAGCTTGATTTCAGCTTTATCAACGACGATACCTTTTATACCCTCTTCGCTTCTGATTTTAACAAGCAACACCTCGAGAGCAATGATGAAGAGGTATGCCGACAAAGGATCCCCCTGCCTGACACCTCTTCGAACGTCAAAAAGCTGAGAAGAAAAACCGTTGTTTAAAACACAACTCGATATATTACAGTAGAGTACCGAAACCCAACGAATAAATGATTCACCGAGGTTAAAAGATCGTAAGGCTCTAAATAAGAAAGACCAGCTTAGCGAGTCAAATGCTTTCTCGAAATCAAAGGCAACCATTAGACCAGGTAGCTGTTGAATTTTAGTG
Organism: Platygyra sinensis; assembly: GCA_019787425.1. Lineage (NCBI taxonomy): Eukaryota > Metazoa > Cnidaria > Anthozoa > Scleractinia > Merulinidae > Platygyra > Platygyra sinensis. The sequence continues at coordinate 50,706 of JAHPZR010055584.1, read as the reverse complement.
TACTCCATGATATCGTCAATGGTACGGATAGCATCGAAGATCGTTCTGCCTTTAATATATGCATACTGGTCAGCCTGTATGATCTCTGGTAAAATTTTCTCTAAGCGTAAAGCGAGAGCTTTTGAGGCAATTTTCATATCTACATTCAGGAGAGAAATTGGCCTCCAATTTTTGATGTACCTTCTATCCCTGTCCTCAATTAATTTAATAGTGGCTTGCTTTTGTGAAGAGGATAGTTCGCCGTGCTCAAAAGAATAGTTCAGGGAATCTGTGAGTTGCTGACCTAATAAATTCCAGAAAGTTTTCAGCCGTGAGTCCGTCGTTACCAGGAGTCTTGCCATTAGAAAACTTTTTCAGCGCTTCGAAGCATTCAGCGCACGTAAGCAATCCTTTCCAAGTCATTTTTGAATTATTACTCAAAGATGGTATGCCAGGATTTTCTAAAAAGTCCGAAGCAAAATTTTCACCTTCTTCGGAATCGTGGTTACTATATAGCGTTTGATAGTAATCTCTGAGCTCGTTAATTATAGATTTGGGATTGACTGTAATTTTTCCTGTGGAATCATAAATTCGGCGTACAGCAGCTTTACCGCGTCTTGTTTTTTCCAAATTTAAAAAGTATTTCGAGTTTTTCTCGCCGTTTTCATTCCAGTTGATTCTAGAACGCACAATGCATCCACGCACAATGTAGTCATGGAGAAGTTCATATTCCTGTTTTGCTACTTCGAGGTTGTTTAAAGTGTTTTGCGAAGGGTCATTATCACAGATCAATTCATATTTTTTGACGTTCTTTTCCGCCTCAGCTAGGCGTGCTCTGCGCTCTCTGGCCTTTTCTTTGCTGTATTTCATAGTACAAGATCTCACTCTGTATTTTATTAAGTCCCACAGAACTCGCTTGTCAGTAACTTCTTTAAATTCGGCAAGCCATGCAGAGTATTTTAAAGAGATAAGTTCAATATAGGAGGAATCTTCTAATAAACTGGAATTGAATTTCCAATAGGAAGGACCGTGTGATTGCTTTTCTAAACTGTTCAAAAGCAGGGTAGTCGCTGAATGGTCTGTCTTGATAGCAGGAATAATATCAGTTTTAGATGCATTGTCTTGAACAGCATTACTTATGAGCCAGAAGTCTAGCCGGCGTCTAATAAAGCGCTTTTTCTGAGTCCAAGTAAAGCTTCTTTTTTCGGGATGATGTATGCGCCAAATATCAATAAGATCGTAAGTCATCATTAGTTCTTTAATCCTTCGCACTGAAGGTTTCGTCTCAATTCGTCTCCCGAGATTATCTAGCGTAGGATTGAGGTGAGTATTGAAATCTCCACCGATCATGATCTCGCAATCTGGATCTAGATCGAGCTCATCCAGCGCGGATTTAACGTCGTCGAAAAATTTACATTGTTCACGACTTTTAGTGGGTGCGTATAAATTAACTAACAGGAAAGGCGAGTCTTGAATGGTTGCTTCGACAAGAATGTACCTGCCTTCGGTGTCAATATACTCACTTTTAATTTCGAAATGAAGCTCGTTATTGAATAGGATTAACACTCCTCTGCTGTGATTGGTCCCATGAGCAAACAACATTTTAACTTGCCACTGAAACTTCCATTCATTCTCAATGTCTGGAGTACTGTAGGTTTCTTGTAAAAAAACTATATCGGTATTTTGCTGCTTAACCCATGTAAAGATAGATTTTCTTTTGAAATAGTCACGAATCCATCGAGCATTTAGAGACAACAGGTTAAAATTATAATTAGCCATGAATCTTAGTTGGGACCATTGAAAAGTTCGCCATAAAACAATAGATGAGTGAAAGCTTAAAAAAGGAAGAAGCAGTTGGTAATTTAAAAAAAAAAAACAGCTGGAGAACTTGCACACAAACAAGCCAACAAGCATATTACTGAAAACTACAAACACTACGAGAAGACATAGCAACAAGTGCGTACTTACCAACCGCCCCAAAACTGGTTGTATGGGCATGCTTACACTTCGCGTGTTGCTCCAGGAGTTACAAAAAAGTATGCCGCTAAAGTTTACATATTTCAGCACGTAGATAAATTCAAAAATAACACTTCTAAGATTTACATAATTTACCAGGGTGGCAGATTGGACTGCAGTAGACGTTAAGATCTTTAAATAGTAAACAAACCATTAAAGTTCTTAGTAGTAGAAAAAAAAAAAATTAAAGATTATTTGATGCTGAAATAATATATTCTAATCTCAGAACTGAAATGAAAATAAACGATGCCACTAAATGATACAGAGAAAACGCTTGATAAGCATTCCCTATTCCATCAGTAACGATGCAATGCCTTTTTAATGTGTTCTAGACTACAGCAAAGTTTCTACAGTAACAGTTCTTTCCTTCACTTCCCTTCCACTTCCACCCGCCTTGTTTTTACTTAGCAGTGAATATAACGAAAATTAATCTGTTAATTGTAACCAGGTGACTTGATCGAAGATTAAACAACTTCTGAATACGAAAAGACTAGCTATTGTACAATCAATTTCTTACGATGAATTTATTTTTACATACAACACTCAACGTACGTTTGGTACTTTCCTCGTAAAATGGATTACCCATCGAGCATATAAACTAAATACTTGTATGATAAAATTTGTCGCTGTTGTTTGGTTTCATAGTTGTAAAAACTAGTCCGATGTTCACAGCAAATGGAGTAAGATCACGCGGGAATCTATTTAAGCAAAGCATAATTCTTGTTCAGGTTGTTCGAAATAAGCGTCACTTTTTGCTAAATTATTTTGCTAAACTTTAAAAGTTCCTGTTTAACTGTTGCCAAGGCGAAAATGAAAACATGCATGTCAGAAAATAAGTTTCCTGACAAACAGGTGGTGTCACTGACGGCTTGTTTGTAATCAGTGAGAACAAGAGTCTGCGTTTTCGCATAAGAGGAAATATCCCTGTGGAGAACTCCCTTTGAAACTGGTAGGGTGCTTGTCTGAGATGGTGGAGTTAGCATGGTTAGGGAACCACTATTTGGTGACAGAATTGAATCTTATTTTGTGGGCTTGGCTGAACTCATTTTACCTTCCAAGGATACCAGTAATAAATAAACCAACAAATGAGGTGACTCTAACAGTGTATTTTATTTTTATTCCATTCGCACGTAAAATGAAAGTTTTTTTCGTGAAAATGAAAACTTCCATATAAAAGCGCAGAAATATGATGTCTTTTATAAACATTTAACTATGCTGAATTGTAGACAATTTATTTAACAATTGGTTCATGCTTTTGGTGCACTATCAAGTTTTAGTATAAATTTACCATAGTCGATTGTGAATCCGTTAATTTGATTGACTATATTACTGTTTTCTATTTAAACAATGTAGAGTGTTTCTGTGAAGAACTGTCGGCTGATAGTTACCCCGCAGAAATTTATGTCCTTGAAACGAATATTTGCCCGAGAAGCAAAGCTTCGAGGGCAAATATGCTAGTTTTAAGAACATCAAATTTCCGAGGGGCAATTATCAGACTGAAGTAGTATAGGAAAAGGGGGGTACCAGCTCACACGCTGGAAAATAGCGTAGAAATAAAAATTATGAAAAAAACAGATTGAAAACAGCATAGAAAATAGCGTGAAATCAGAGTAAGGTGAAAGGGGGTGGGGTACCAGCTCACTCGCTGGAAAATAGCATAGAAATAAAGAAAAAATGAAAAAAAAAAAAAAAAAACCATCATGAAAATTGCATGGAAATAGCGTAGAAATGCAAAATCGACCAGCGTAAAGTGAATATTTAATATTAATAATAAAGTGAATATTTATCCAGGATAACCCTTCAGTACAGAGTACTGTTATCAACGGGGTCCTGCTGGCTAGCATAGAAAAGAGCATGGAAATAGCGTGGAAAATAGCATAGAAAAGAGCATAGAAAATAGCGTAGAAATTAACATAAAAGATAGCGTAGAAAATAGCATAGAAAAGAGCGACGTTATAGCAAGAATTGGAATGGGAAGCGGGCGCGCGAGGAGGCATGCTCAAGGAAATGGTCGGGCCTGCCCCCCCCCCCCCCCCCCCCATCTTTCATGTAATCATATTTCTTCACTTTTACTCAAGAGTGACCTCCTGATTATTTGTTTAAAGTTATGTAGTAGTTTTGGACCAAAAAACTCGCTTTATGAGCTATATGTATTGCAATTGGAGGGCTAGACTTCGGTTAACAAAAAAGTGAACTTTCTTCAATGAAAGCCTATACACATACACTGACAGCAGCTGCCTGTGAAACCTCTGGTGCGACGTTTTCCGTTATAGAGTGCATATTCAAGAGCCAATGGTTACTAACTAAGGAAGGTTTGTCCTATAATAATTTAGGGGCTGGAGGGCGAGCATAGAGCGCAGAGATGCCATTCTAAATCGTTTTAATGAAAATAGCAAGGGAAACACGGACATTGTGAAGCATTCTCTTGATTTTTTCTGACATCGTTTATTTTCATTTTAACATCCAATCATCTGACTGTGACTGTGTCTTAATTGTTACATCTCGTTTGATTTTGCAGTTGCTGTTTCATTTAAAACCTTTAATTCAACAATCTCACTTGCAATTTTAGCCACTAATTAACAGCAGTTGATATACCATATGATTGCTACACTCCCTATGTCATCATCTAAACCAAGTTACTTCGTGAAAAAAACTGATATTTCTCCCTAAGAATGTTACTTAACAGTGACCTCGATGAACTTTATTCCAACCCTTTCCGTTACATGGTCTTTGTAAACCATAAGTGTGAGGCCCTTGCTGAGCAGCAGTCGCTTGTTGTAGTCAGCGGTCTTCACGAAACCTCCGTCATGCGCTGTATAGCATGAGCCCCAGCGTTCATTCAACTTGAACGTGATGACCAACTGACGGTCATAAAAGGTGTCGTTTGGCCTTGGTTAGGTAGGGCTTATTGATCGCTTTCCACCCAAACTATTACCAGAAGCTCCCTCAATTACAAAGCAGGGAGCGATGACTTGATCGTACGTTGAGTTATCTACCGTCTCAAAGCCAACAAAGCTGACCCCGTCAGACACACCAAATCTTGGATCGTTGTCCTCTTTCTTGCCAATATCGTCATCCAGAGAAACCACAATTTTTAGGGTAGCCATGCTTAAATCTTCCAAAATATCAGGTGGCATTATGGGAACTTTAAGGAGAGCGGCGTTAGCCGGTGAACCTGCGTTGAATGTGAGTTGTTCAGTTGTTTTGGAGCGATATCTGTCGATGTAAGACGCGTGCCCTTCAAGCCAAGAGGGTGTCATGTTTTTGTGGTAAATGAATCTGTTTTTCTAAAAAAAAATGATGTTGTTGACATTGATTGAAAACTATGTTACAGATATGGAAAGTGTCTAGGAGGAAAAAAAGAACGAATTATAGATTTTCTAGAACGTAAATGTAGTATTTTTATTTGCCCGTTGAATAGTGCCGTGGACCAGATGTGATTCAAAAACTATTTCCGACTCCAAGCCAATCGATCCTTTTGTAAAAGATTGAAAGAGAAAAGTATGCGGTTTCCTATGCTGGTAAGTTCGAAAGCTGTCATTGAGATCAATAACCTTTGGAAAAGGAAATGTTAGACTCGGGAGATGGGTTATTAACGAATTGTCCAAATTCACCATGAATCACGAAGCGTTTCTTCATCTAGTGCCTACCCATAGCTTTAAAAGTATTTAAAAATGCAATAGTTCCAAGTCACCAACTTTAGCAAACCCGATTCCCAATTTTGTGATTTTTACCCTTTCGCACGGTCGCTTATTTCTCTCATTATTCTATTATTGTTGGATGGTTCAGCATTGCGACAAGCACTATTTTTGACTACTGTTATAGCTATTATTATTTTGGAAATGTAGTCAAGATGATTGCCATATTATGAAACAAACCCTACCAGAACGAAAAGGTGACGCGAAGTCTTGTTTTCTCTGTAATCCAAGGAGTTTCTGTATCTGTCAGATGACAGCAGCTCGCACCAAAGTTTCCCATTGGCGTCCTTGGAGGCGGACAGGTTGATAGACAGGCAAAACGAGTTTCTGCGGCATTTTATGGTACAGTCAAAGTCGCTATCTGCTGTAGACAATCCAACTCGAGCTGCATTCAGGTAATGAAACTCATCCACTGAAAACAGAAGCCAATCATGCGACTGGGACGAAGAACCGTCGTGTTCCAGAATGTTTGTTTCTGTTTTAAGAACAATATTGCATGTTATCTTTTAAATCAAAACATATTTACCGAGAAATTTCGGGTAACTAGCCTAGTTATCCGAAATTCCTCGGTAAATATGTATGCGTTCCGCTTTACTATACTGATCTTTCCTTAAATTCGACTAAGGCGGCTTACTATCATCTTAACGAAAATGAACGAAGTATCTCGATTCAGTTGAGACTTTTTCTCTTTTATCAAAACTAACCAGACAATGAGCAAATTAACAAGAAAGCTCTGCGTTGTTCGTCTAAGTTTTCAGCCTTTTCAGCTTCGACTCAAAGGTGAACCTGCTCGGATGCTAATGAGGGGCTTTATAACATGCAATATTGTTCTTAAAACAGAAACAAACATTCTGGAACACGACGGTTCTTCGTCCCAGTCGCATGATTGGCTTCTGTTTTCAGTGGATGAGTTTCATTACCTGAATGCAGCTCGAGTTGGATTGTCTACAGCAGATAGCGACTTTGACTGTACCATAAAATGCCGCAGAAACTCGTTTTGCCTGTCTATCAACCTGTCCGCCTCCAAGGACGCCAATGGGAAACTTTGGTGCGAGCTGCTGTCATCTGACAGATACAGAAACTCCTTGGATTACAGAGAAAACAAGACTTCGCGTCACCTTTTCGTTCTGGTAGGGTTTGTTTCATAATATGGCAATCATCTTGACTACATTTCCAAAATAATAATAGCTATAACAGTAGTCAAAAATAGTGCTTGTCGCAATGCTGAACCATCCAACAATAATAGAATAATGAGAGAAATAAGCGACCGTGCGAAAGGGTAAAAATCACAAAATTGGGAATCGGGTTTGCTAAAGTTGGTGACTTGGAACTATTGCATTTTTAAATACTTTTAAAGCTATGGGTAGGCACTAGATGAAGAAACGCTTCGTGATTCATGGTGAATTTGGACAATTCGTTAATAACCCATCTCCCGAGTCTAACATTTCCTTTTCCAAAGGTTATTGATCTCAATGACAGCTTTCGAACTTACCAGCATAGGAAACCGCATACTTTTCTCTTTCAATCTTTTACAAAAGGATCGATTGGCTTGGAGTCGGAAATAGTTTTTGAATCACATCTGGTCCACGGCACTATTCAACGGGCAAATAAAAATACTACATTTACGTTCTAGAAAATCTATAATTCGTTCTTTTTTTCCTCCTAGACACTTTCCATATCTGTAACATAGTTTTCAATCAATGTCAACAACATCATTTTTTTTTAGAAAAACAGATTCATTTACCACAAAAACATGACACCCTCTTGGCTTGAAGGGCACGCGTCTTACATCGACAGATATCGCTCCAAAACAACTGAACAACTCACATTCAACGCAGGTTCACCGGCTAACGCCGCTCTCCTTAAAGTTCCCATAATGCCACCTGATATTTTGGAAGATTTAAGCATGGCTACCCTAAAAATTGTGGTTTCTCTGGATGACGATATTGGCAAGAAAGAGGACAACGATCCAAGATTTGGTGTGTCTGACGGGGTCAGCTTTGTTGGCTTTGAGACGGTAGATAACTCAACGTACGATCAAGTCATCGCTCCCTGCTTTGTAATTGAGGGAGCTTCTGGTAATAGTTTGGGTGGAAAGCGATCAATAAGCCCTACCTAACCAAGGCCAAACGACACCTTTTATGACCGTCAGTTGGTCATCACGTTCAAGTTGAATGAACGCTGGGGCTCATGCTATACAGCGCATGACGGAGGTTTCGTGAAGACCGCTGACTACAACAAGCGACTGCTGCTCAGCAAGGGCCTCACACTTATGGTTTACAAAGACCATGTAACGGAAAGGGTTGGAATAAAGTTCATCGAGGTCACTGTTAAGTAACATTCTTAGGGAGAAATATCAGTTTTTTTCACGAAGTAACTTGGTTTAGATGATGACATAGGGAGTGTAGCAATCATATGGTATATCAACTGCTGTTAATTAGTGGCTAAAATTGCAAGTGAGATTGTTGAATTAAAGGTTTTAAATGAAACAGCAACTGCAAAATCAAACGAGATGTAACAATTAAGACACAGTCACAGTCAGATGATTGGATGTTAAAATGAAAATAAACGATGTCAGAAAAAATCAAGAGAATGCTTCACAATGTCCGTGTTTCCCTTGCTATTTTCATTAAAACGATTTAGAATGGCATCTCTGCGCTCTATGCTCGCCCTCCAGCCCCTAAATTATTATAGGACAAACCTTCCTTAGTTAGTAACCATTGGCTCTTGAATATGCACTCTATAACGGAAAACGTCGCACCAGAGGTTTCACAGGCAGCTGCTGTCAGTGTATGTGTATAGGCTTTCATTGAAGAAAGTTCACTTTTTTGTTAACCGAAGTCTAGCCCTCCAATTGCAATACATATAGCTCATAAAGCGAGTTTTTTGGTCCAAAACTACTACATAACTTTAAACAAATAATCAGGAGGTCACTCTTGAGTAAAAGTGAAGAAATATGATTACATGAAAGATGGGGGGGGGGGGGGGGGGGGCAGGCCCGACCATTTCCTTGAGCATGCCTCCTCGCGCGCCCGCTTCCCATTCCAATTCTTGCTATAACGTCGCTCTTTTCTATGCTATTTTCTACGCTATCTTTTATGTTAATTTCTACGCTATTTTCTATGCTCTTTTCTATGCTATTTTCCACGCTATTTCCATGCTCTTTTCTATGCTAGCCAGCAGGACCCCGTTGATAACAGTACTCTGTACTGAAGGGTTATCCTGGATAAATATTCACTTTATTATTAATATTAAATATTCACTTTACGCTGGTCGATTTTGCATTTCTACGCTATTTCCATGCAATTTTCATGATGGTTTTTTTTTTTTTTTTTTCATTTTTTCTTTATTTCTATGCTATTTTCCAGCGAGTGAGCTGGTACCCCACCCCCTTTCACCTTACTCTGATTTCACGCTATTTTCTATGCTGTTTTCAATCTGTTTTTTTCATAATTTTTATTTCTACGCTATTTTCCAGCGTGTGAGCTGGTACCCCCCTTTTCCTATACTACTTCAGTCTGATAATTGCCCCTCGGAAATTTGATGTTCTTAAAACTAGCATATTTGCCCTCGAAGCTTTGCTTCTCGGGCAAATATTCGTTTCAAGGACATAAATTTCTGCGGGGTAACTATCAGCCGACAGTTCTTCACAGAAACACTCTACATTGTTTAAATAGAAAACAGTAATATAGTCAATCAAATTAACGGATTCACAATCGACTATGGTAAATTTATACTAAAACTTGATAGTGCACCAAAAGCATGAACCAATTGTTAAATAAATTGTCTACAATTCAGCATAGTTAAATGTTTATAAAAGACATCATATTTCTGCGCTTTTATATGGAAGTTTTCATTTTCACGAAAAAAACTTTCATTTTACGTGCGAATGGAATAAAAATAAAATACACTGTTAGAGTCACCTCATTTGTTGGTTTATTTATTACTGGTATCCTTGGAAGGTAAAATGAGTTCAGCCAAGCCCACAAAATAAGATTCAATTCTGTCACCAAATAGTGGTTCCCTAACCATGCTAACTCCACCATCTCAGACAAGCACCCTACCAGTTTCAAAGGGAGTTCTCCACAGGGATATTTCCTCTTATGCGAAAACGCAGACTCTTGTTCTCACTGATTACAAACAAGCCGTCAGTGACACCACCTGTTTGTCAGGAAACTTATTTTCTGACATGCATGTTTTCATTTTCGCCTTGGCAACAGTTAAACAGGAACTTTTAAAGTTTAGCAAAATAATTTAGCAAAAAGTGACGCTTATTTCGAACAACCTGAACAAGAATTATGCTTTGCTTAAATAGATTCCCGCGTGATCTTACTCCATTTGCTGTGAACATCGGACTAGTTTTTACAACTATGAAACCAAACAACAGCGACAAATTTTATCATACAAGTATTTAGTTTATATGCTCGATGGGTAATCCATTTTACGAGGAAAGTACCAAACGTACGTTGAGTGTTGTATGTAAAAATAAATTCATCGTAAGAAATTGATTGTACAATAGCTAGTCTTTTCGTATTCAGAAGTTGTTTAATCTTCGATCAAGTCACCTGGTTACAATTAACAGATTAATTTTCGTTATATTCACTGCTAAGTAAAAACAAGGCGGGTGGAAGTGGAAGGGAAGTGAAGGAAAGAACTGTTACTGTAGAAACTTTGCTGTAGTCTAGAACACATTAAAAAGGCATTGCATCGTTACTGATGGAATAGGGAATGCTTATCAAGCGTTTTCTCTGTATCATTTAGTGGCATCGTTTATTTTCATTTCAGTTCTGAGATTAGAATATATTATTTCAGCATCAAATAATCTTTAATTTTTTTTTTTTCTACTACTAAGAACTTTAATGGTTTGTTTACTATTTAAAGATCTTAACGTCTACTGCAGTCCAATCTGCCACCCTGGTAAATTATGTAAATCTTAGAAGTGTTATTTTTGAATTTATCTACGTGCTGAAATATGTAAACTTTAGCGGCATACTTTTTTGTAACTCCTGGAGCAACACGCGAAGTGTAAGCATGCCCATACAACCAGTTTTGGGGCGGTTGGTAAGTACGCACTTGTTGCTATGTCTTCTCGTAGTGTTTGTAGTTTTCAGTAATATGCTTGTTGGCTTGTTTGTGTGCAAGTTCTCCAGCTGTTTTTTTTTTTTAAATTACCAACTGCTTCTTCCTTTTTTAAGCTTTCACTCATCTATTGTTTTATGGCGAACTTTTCAATGGTCCCAACTAAGATTCATGGCTAATTATAATTTTAACCTGTTGTCTCTAAATGCTCGATGGATTCGTGACTATTTCAAAAGAAAATCTATCTTTACATGGGTTAAGCAGCAAAATACCGATATAGTTTTTTTACAAGAAACCTACAGTACTCCAGACATTGAGAATGAATGGAAGTTTCAGTGGCAAGTTAAAATGTTGTTTGCTCATGGGACCAATCACAGCAGAGGAGTGTTAATCCTATTCAATAACGAGCTTCATTTCGAAATTAAAAGTGAGTATATTGACACCGAAGGCAGGTACATTCTTGTCGAAGCAACCATTCAAGACTCGCCTTTCCTGTTAGTTAATTTATACGCACCCACTAAAAGTCGTGAACAATGTAAATTTTTCGACGACGTTAAATCCGCGCTGGATGAGCTCGATCTAGATCCAGATTGCGAGATCATGATCGGTGGAGATTTCAATACTCACCTCAATCCTACGCTAGATAATCTCGGGAGACGAATTGAGACGAAACCTTCAGTGCGAAGGATTAAAGAACTAATGATGACTTACGATCTTATTGATATTTGGCGCATACATCATCCCGAAAAAAGAAGCTTTACTTGGACTCAGAAAAAGCGCTTTATTAGACGCCGGCTAGACTTCTGGCTCATAAGTAATGCTGTTCAAGACAATGCATCTAAAACTGATATTATTCCTGCTATCAAGACAGACCATTCAGCGACTACCCTGCTTTTGAACAGTTTAGAAAAGCAATCACACGGTCCTTCCTATTGGAAATTCAATTCCAGTTTATTAGAAGATTCCTCCTATATTGAACTTATCTCTTTAAAATACTCTGCATGGCTTGCCGAATTTAAAGAAGTTACTGACAAGCGAGTTCTGTGGGACTTAATAAAATACAGAGTGAGATCTTGTACTATGAAATACAGCAAAGAAAAGGCCAGAGAGCGCAGAGCACGCCTAGCTGAGGCGGAAAAGAACGTCAAAAAATATGAATTGATCTGTGATAATGACCCTTCGCAAAACACTTTAAACAACCTCGAAGTAGCAAAACAGGAATATGAACTTCTCCATGACTACATTGTGCGTGGATGCATTGTGCGTTCTAGAATCAACTGGAATGAAAACGGCGAGAAAAACTCGAAATACTTTTTAAATTTGGAAAAAACAAGACGCGGTAAAGCTGCTGTACGCCGAATTTATGATTCCACAGGAAAAATTACAGTCAATCCCAAATCTATAATTAACGAGCTCAGAGATTACTATCAAACGCTATATAGTAACCACGATTCCGAAGAAGGTGAAAATTTTGCTTCGGACTTTTTAGAAAATCCTGGCATACCATCTTTGAGTAATAATTCAAAAATGACTTGGAAAGGATTGCTTACGTGCGCTGAATGCTTCGAAGCGCTGAAAAAGTTTTCTAATGGCAAGACTCCTGGTAACGACGGACTCACGGCTGAAAACTTTCTGGAATTTATTAGGTCAGCAACTCACAGATTCCCTGAACTATTCTTTTGAGCACGGCGAACTATCCTCTTCACAAAAGCAAGCCACTATTAAATTAATTGAGGACAGGGATAGAAGGTACATCAAAAATTGGAGGCCAATTTCTCTCCTGAATGTAGATATGAAAATTGCCTCAAAAGCTCTCGCTTTACGCTTAGAGAAAATTTTACCAGAGATCATACAGGCTGACCAGTATGCATATATTAAAGGCAGAACGATCTTCGATGCTATCCGTACCATTGACGATATCATGGAGTACACTAAAATTCAACAGCTACCTGGTCTAATGGTTGCCTTTGATTTCGAGAAAGCATTTGACTCGCTAAGCTGGTCTTTCTTATTTAGAGCCTTACGATCTTTTAACCTCGGTGAATCATTTATTCGTTGGGTTTCGGTACTCTACTGTAATATATCGAGTTGTGTTTTAAACAACGGTTTTTCTTCTCAGCTTTTTGACGTTCGAAGAGGTGTCAGGCAGGGGGATCCTTTGTCGGCATACCTCTTCATCATTGCTCTCGAGGTGTTGCTTGTTAAAATCAGAAGCGAAGAGGGTATAAAAGGTATCGTCGTTGATAAAGCTGAAATCAAGCTTACAGCTTTTGCCGATGATCTGACAACGTTTCTACAAGACGTTAATTCCCTCGAAAATCTTTCCTTGTTTATTCATAGATTTGGAGTGTGTTCCGGCTTAAAGCTCAATGCGGAGAAAACCGAAGCTCTATGGCTAGGAACTTGCCACAATAGAGACCAACCCCTTCTCGTTGGTATTAACAAAGTTAATAAACCAATTAAAATTCTTGGCGTTCATTTTACTTACGATTTGAAGAAAAAACAAGAGCTCAACTATGATGAAACTCTGAGATCGCTTTCTGAAACTCTAGCAGGATGGAAATGGCGGAACTTGACGTTATATGGTAAAATCCAGGTTGTGAAGACTTTTGTAATACCAAAATTCATGTTTCGTGCATCACTAATGTGCTCCACAAAAAAAGTTATGAAAGAGCTTAACTCCATTATCTACAGATTCATCTGGAAAGAACGTGACAAAATTAAGCGCTTAGCACTAATCAGCGATTATAAGAATGGCGGTCTGAGAATGCCTCATATTAAACTCTTATTGATACTCAACGCATTATCTGATAAATTAAATGTTAGGAGATCTCGGAAAAAATCCGAGTCCCAGATGGGATTTGAACCCACGACCCTCCGTGATCTAGTCGGATGCTCTAACCACTGAGCTACTGGAGACTCTATGGTGAGCAAGGGTCAATTTGTGGGTCTTGACTGGAACCGCATCACGCGGATACACAGCCAAGTAATGACTGGCACACATGAACTCACTAACAGCATCGCGCTGTCACATTAAAGCATATCAAGATGCAGCCAACCAACCTCCAAAGTGAGTATATTATATTCTTTTGCGGCTACTGGACTTACGCTTGTAGATTTTTTCCGAGATCTCCTAACATTTAATTTATCATGTAGTTGTTGTTTCAACGCATTATCTGTCTTAAAAAATACATCGAGGATTATGACAGCCCATGGAAACATTTTCTTTCTTTCTTCCTTCCTTTCTTTCTTTCTTTCTTTCTTTCTTTCTTTCTTTCTTCTTTCTTTCTTTCTTTCTTTCTTTCTTTCTTTTTCTTTCTTTCTTTCTTTCTTTCTTTCTTTCTTTCTTAAGGACTACGGCGGAAAATTTCTCTTACATTGTAATTTCAATTCTTCCTACATATCAGATAACCTTCTCAGCTTTTACAGAGAATGTCTCAATGTCTGGTCCAAATTTACGGCTAAGCCTGCTGAGTCTCGTGAAGAAGTCCTGAAACAAATCTTGTGGAACAATCAAATCATACGCATTAACGATAGACCCGTTTTTAATAGAAGACTATTCTCAAAAGGTATCGTTTTCATTTCTGACATTCTAACCAACAATGGCCCTCTTTTGCGGCTACTGGACTTACGCTTGTAGATTTTTTCTCACTTCTGGGTATTTTTGACTCTCTTCCCTCTCCGTGGAAAAGCCCAATCAGCTCAAATGAGACTCTTATCGTATTTCATGGCCCACCTGTAATGCAACATACCCTCTTTTTAAATGGTAAAAGCGTTTTGCTCGATTCAATCAACTCGAAAAAACTATACTGGGAGCTGATAGAGATGACCCAAGTCTACCCTTCCGCACCACATAAATATGCAGCTTTATTTCACAATCATAGCTTAGAATGGGAAACAATCTATCTAATTCCACTTGTAGTTACAATCGACACCAATACAAGAATTTCCCAATACAAAATTCTCAATCGGATATTATATACCACTAAATCTCCATACAAAATGAAAATAGTCAGCTCTCCCCTCTGTACATTTTGTCACACGTCAGAAGAATCTCTCGGGCACCTTTTTTTTTCTTTCTTTCTTTTTTTTTTTTTTTTTATTCTCTCAAACGTTATTCTACAATACACTAAAGATACTTCAGTACAATACAATGTGGACGTTAATAATAAGCTACAACTACATATATAGAGTACAATATTAATACTACTTATAGTACTGCAGCTACAAACGAATACTAACAATACAAAAAAAAAAGAAAGCAGTAAGTACTGGCTACAAAATAAAGTACAGAATAAATACAACTTACTGAAAAAGAGATAATGGTAAAACAAATAAATAACAATCGAAAAAAGGGAGAACGTATTAAATGAAGTCTTTCCATTTACTGTTGAAGTTGTCAATGTTTTTATTTTTAACTGCTATTTGTTGAAGAGCATCCAATCTATTCTTCAAAAAAGAAGGAAAGCCATCAAAGGATACCTCATCGGAGTCTTGGGTTGTACAGAAGATATAATATTTGGCTACGAGGGTTATGTAATTTAAAGTGTCTCTTGATTCTGTGGCGTTATCATGCCAACCAAAAAGAACGTCACGTTCGGTAGGAGTCATGATCTTTCCGTTATTTGCGAACCACCAACTTTGAAAAGCAATCCAAAATTTGGAAACTACAGGACACTGGTAAAGAAGGCGAGCCAATGTTTGCGCTTGCATTTTACATAAGTGACAGGTTTCGGAATCACAGAGCTTTATACGAAAAAGAGAGCATTTGGTTGGAAGTATATTGTGGATAATCTTATATTGGAAAATTTGAAGTTTTGTTTCAAGCGTAATTACAAAGGGGAGGTTATAAACATATTTTAGGCAATCATTGGAGAAACCGTAACGTAACAATCTTGGCTCGGCAGTTGGAGGTTGAAAGTAGTGATTTGTTACTGCTGCATAAACGGAACGGGTAGTGATACTTTTGGGCAGAGAGGATTCTGTGACATTTTCATTTTCAACTGGCATTTTTGTGGATTGATTTCACGTTTCCAGCTGGGCGGAATAGCATGTATAAGACCACAGTAGGCTGTGAACGGGACTTTTAAGTGAAAAGTTTGTTGAAATACGTCATATGGTAAGAAACTGTGGTCTTCATTAAGTAGGTTCTTAATATGAGTGATTCCACTTTGGTGCCAATGTTTTAAATAGATCATATGTTTATTTATTAAAATGTTTTGGTTATTCCAAATTATTTCGTTTTGCTTTGGTATATTGTCTTCTGAGATTATGGGTTTATTTTCCTGCCAGTATTTTAGTATCTCGTGATAGAAAGGGGGAACAGTATTTAAATGAAGTAACTTTAAGTCGTATCTGCAGTTCAGCTAGCCTGCGTTGCAGCCGGACGTGTCACGAAATCCTCGGTATAGTCCGTCTGCGCAACGGCTCCCAAAAGCTTGTTCTGATATCCCGCATGGATACACGGATCTGTGTATTCATTTCTGATTGGCTAGTTTCTTACGCGCCTTGTGATTCGTCACACCTTTGCGAAATATTTCACGCAATGCTAAAAATAAATATGATCGCGTGTATATTGTAAGTACTATTTTGCTTTGCATTGTCTGGTTTGTCTGTTTCGTGTATTTACGCTGTCGCTTCATCGAAAAGCGAAACGAAAGAGTGTTACCTTTTTGTCACTTCACTCATGTTTATGAAGGGCACTTCATGATTTGTTATGAGGAGGAATATTTAAAGTAGTAGAGCCGTTAGATCGTGCTATGGCAAGAGGTCAAGGTCTGCATGATTTCCGCTGTTATCTGCATGTCGCTTCGTTGAATTTGACACCTCTGTAATTTGCCATTTGTTAGTGAACTGTTTCGGTTCATTTCTATTATATTGCAAGCTTAAGTATTGCAAGTATTTGCTTTCGAGGGACAAGTTATAACGTTTACTGTGAACGTGTTGCTTACTTGCATTCTATATTGTTGCACCAGGCCCGGCTGTGATTAGAACTGTTTGCAAGCACAGTTGTCGGCAAATTTACAAAAATAAATTGACCTCGAAGAAATTCGCGAAGCGCGTTTCCTGTTCAGGTAGAAGATTATCAATTTCAAACTGCTCTCTCACGGCTTTGAACGCTTTTTGCCAACACTCTTCTGTAGTTGCAGACATCTTATTTCCAAATCAAAGTTGGTCAAATGTTCACCTATGTACTTGGGAAAGCTGCACAAAATTATTTTTAGCATTACGTGATAGCTGCGTGATCACCTTCGCAAATTTATCCAATCAGAAAGCGCGTAAGAAACTAGCCAATCAAAACTGGATACACAAACAGCGGGATATCAGAACAAGCTTTTGGGAGCCGTTGCGCAGACGGACTATACTGGCGGTTTTGTCTGTCTGCGACGCAGGCTACAGTTCAGCAAGAAAGAGAAATCGCCATATTGCCGGAAGAAGTGTTCGATGAGAATTTTCCAAGAGGAGTGACAATTTTGACGTATTCTATTGACCCAGGCAATTTTAAGCGCGGTTTCCATTGTTTGAAAGTCAATCATTTTTAAGCCGCCTTTATTTTTTTCACCAATGATTGTCGCTTTTTTAATTTAGGGGGCTTATTTTCCCAAATAAAATTAAAAATCATGGTGTTGACCGCTCCAGACAAGTAATTAGGTGAACTGAGGTTTGAGCTGTTGAAAATCAATTTGGATAAGGCTAAAGTTTTGACCATGTTTATTCTGCCGATTAAGGTTAGTTTTCTATTTTTCCAGATATTTAAAATCTTTTCCATACTTCGCAATTTTTCGTCGAAGTTAAGCTTGGCGGCTTTAGTTGCGTCGTAGGAAAAGAAAACGCCTAAGGCACAAATGGGATCAACGGGCCAACTGATATTAAACGGAGTGTCACGTCTGTTTTTCCACTGGCCAAGCCACATCGCTTCAGTTTTGGAGGCATTAACTTCCAGGCCGGAAACAGTTTTAAACTGGTCCAGCAGTTTAAGTAAGTGTGAAATAGATTCTGTGTCTCGAAGAAAAACCGTGGTGTCATCCGCATACATGGTCGTTTTTACTTCGGGGTTTCCTATTATTATTCCATTTATGCGATCGTGGGTTCTAATAGCCCTGGCGAGAAGATCAAGACCAATAACAAAAAGAAGACCTGACAGTGGACACCGTTGTCTTACTCCACGTGTTAATGGAAAGAAGTGAGAAGCATGGCCATTGTTTAGAACACAGCTGGAAATCGGTTGGAATATATAGTCTTAAACCATTGCAAAAAATTTGGCCCAAAGTTGAACAATGCGAGGGCTTTTTCCAAGTAATTCCCCTCAATGGTATCAAAAGCTTTCCGGAAATCCACAAATACTGCAATACCTGGGGAATTTTCTTTTTCCAAGTAAAACATCAGATCTTGTATTAGTCTAATATTTTCTTCAATGTAACGTCCTTTTACGTAACCGGTTTAGTCAGGGTTTATTATTTTAGGTAATACTTTTTCTAAACGAATGGCCAGAACTTTGGTGAGAATTTTGTAATCTACGTTTAAAAGGGATATTGGTCTAAGATTTTCAAGGATGGTTCTATCATTATTTTTTTGGGGGAATAAGTGAAATTATTCCTCTTCGCTGCGATATCGACAAGGAGCCGGTTGCAAAAGCGTAGTTAAAACTTTCGACAATTAAGGCTTTTAGCTCCGGCCAAAAATATTTTAAAAATTCGGTTGTGAGACCATCGGTACCAGGAGTTTTTGCTGCAGCGAATTCTTTAAGTGCTTTAAACTCTTCAATTTCTGTGATTAGACCTACACAAGAAGCTTGTTCATGGTCGGACAAGGTGGTGATGTTACTTGAATTGAAAAACACACCAGTCTCTGCTTGGTCAGGGTTGTCAGTTTGCTGTGAATTATACAAGGATTTGTAAAATTTACTTTGTTCTTCTAAAATATCGAACTGATTAGTTATAACTGAACCATTTTGTAGCTTCAGCTTTGAGACTAGTTTTCTAGAGTGGTTTCTTTTTTCAAGGTTTAAGAAATATTTGTTATTGCGTTCTCCTTGTTCGTGCCATCTTGCGCGGCTCCTAAGGATGGTGCTGCGAGTTTTGAATGCCATTATTTTTTCTACACGAGCTCGAGTAGAATTAAGTTCACATATAATTTGTCTGTTATTTTTATTTTTTTCAGCTTTTATAAATAATTCATTAATCTTTTTTTGTAAGGAAGATTCTTCGTCTCGTCTTTTCCTTGCTTTAGTCTTAGAAAATTTGACAGTAAATCCTCTAATTTCCATTTTGACCAAATCCCATTTTAAGCCTAAGTCCTCAACATCTCGGTATTTCTCTATAAAGTGTATTAAGTTATCGCGCAAGTCAGAAATGTATTGCTTATCTTCAAGAAGAGAGGAGTTAAATTTCCAGAAGCCGGGTCCCTTTTGTTGTTTTAAATCTTCATTCAAGAGATGTAATTGAATCGCAGAGTGGTCAGTCTCTGGTGCGAACAGGATATCGCTATTAATAGTGGTACTGATAAGCTGTTTTGAAACTAGGTAGTAATCTAGGCGACACTGCACTTTAAATGACTTGTTTCTCCATGTAAATTGTCTAGTATTTGGATTTAAGAAACGCCAAACATCACACAAGCTGTAAAGGTGACATAAATTATCGATTTCGCTTATAACCGGTAGCTCTTTTGCAGTGGGGTTTCCTCCTTCTTTGTCGCTTGGTGAAAGAGCGCAATTAAAATCGCCGCCGATAATCATCATTTCTTGCGCAAACTTGCCGAGTAATTTTTGCAATTCTTTAAAAAATAGTACTTGCGGCTTTATGTCATTTGGAGCGTAAACATTGGCTAAAACAATTTGACAATCGTCAAGAGTTATTTTTGCACCGAGAACTCTTCCGTTTTTGTCACGGACTTCTTCGTCAATTTGGTAGTCTAATTTGGGATTTAGCAAGATCATAACTCCCTTGCTGTGGGATGATCCGTGATTATAAAGAACCTTCCCGCCCCATTCAATTTCCCAGATTTTGGCATTTTCCTTTGAGCTGTACGTTTCTTGAAGAAATGTGACGTCCTTGTTTTGTTTGTGAAGCCATCTGAAGATGGAGCGTCTTTTAATTGATTTATTAAGCCCTCTTACATTAAGGGAGAGACATTTGAGGTTGAGTGTGAAAATTCCGCAGAAATAGAAAAGATAGCATTATTGGAGTTCCAGACGACGAAAAAGCACCTTTGGCAACCTTCCTCTTGGGGGTTTGTAGGCAAAAAGGTGTTAATTTTGGTGAAAAGTTAAGGCCTCTAAAAGGTGTTTGGAAAACTTTAGCACTTTTAGATTTGAATAGAACAAACTGACAAAATTTACATATGGTGGACGGATGGAAAAGACTACATAAAAGCGAAGACCTAAAAACAAACATACTGGAACGACTTGTAGCACAAATAACAAATATTACAAAAAACATAGGAAGGAAAATAAAAATAAAATAGGCTCTAATGGCCTGGACGCAAAGTCGGACATCGGTGTGCGTGTAGGTCATCTTAACTGCAATGTAAACAGAAATCTACGGGAGCTCCGCAAAAAATAAAGAAGATTCTGAATAGTGACCAGTTAAAGTTCGGTTCATGGAAGTCATTCGGCTGTACTTACTCAACCATTGTGTGTAATATCATTTGGGGCGGGAGTGTCTTCGTCTTGTTCTTCTTCTTGATCTCATCGATCAGAGGAAAGCCATCGGGCTGGAATATTATAGTGGAAATAGGCTTTTCCATTAATAATGAGCTTGTCGCTGCTTACGTGAGCTTTGTTTCTTGGATCTCTTCTAGCTTTCTTCATAGCAGGAACCAAAACATTTTTCCTTAAATCTTGAACGCGTTTCGGGAGGTCTTCTCCGATGTTGACTTGAGATCCTTTTAAGTTTCGGCGTAATTTCCAAACTTTGTCTCTGTCGGCACGGCATATAAAGCGGGCAATTATGGGCCTTGATCTTCCTCTACTACGTTTTCCTAAGCGATGGACACCGCAAAATATAAAGGATTCAACTTCCGACGGAACCATTTTGAGCTCGTTGACAATCGCTTGTTTAACTAAGGGGGCGTAATTTTCTTCGCGTTGTTCGGGAATTCCGTAGAATATTACGTTCCACCTACGGCTGTAAATTTCTTGCTTAATTATATCATTATCGTGCGCAGCTTGTTCGCGTTCGCACTCATTGATGCGTTCAAGAACCTCTTCTTGTTCTTTCTGTGTGAATTGAAGCGAATTCTCAAGCTGTTGGGACGTGTGTTTAACCTTTTCAGCTTCTTCTTTAGCCAGTATTAATTCCGTCTCTAGTTTGGCGATGCGAGCCTCTCGGTGTTTCGCTTCTTCTTCAATTTTAGTAATTCTGTTGATAATTCGTTGAAATTCCGATACCGTTAGTTCAACAATGGCGTCTTCGCTGTCTTCGGAGCTGCTGACTCTTAGCCTTTTCTTCTCGCCCTTCTTTTTCTCAGCTTTTCGTTCCTCTGTGTCGGGCATAATTCTAGAGAGCAAAGGAGCAAACAAAATGGTCGAAGAAACCACCCGTTTCCAAATAAAAAGCCAAAAGGAGTATCGATTTTGCGGAGCTCTTTCAGAAACGTGCGTTCAGCTCAACGCCATCACCTTTTTTGTTATTACGAGCACAGCATAACCTTTTGGAAGTCTGTTGTTCTCTGGCTAAAATCCATAAACATAGATATTGATTTTTTATATGACTACGACATTATTTTTGGGCTAGCTCAAAAGAATCTCAATTGGGCCCTTCTAAACCATATTATTATTATTGGTAAACAGGTCATTTACTCTAACCGGCTTAAGAACTTTCTACCTGTTTTACCTCAAGTCTTTTTAAAGATAAAGTATGTCGAATCCATCGAGCGATCTATCGCCTTAAAAAATAAATTAAAAATTCACGACGAAAAGTGGAAGCCAATTATCACCTTTCTGTAATGTAAAGTATAAGATTATGAAGTTTCTCGGAGAGTGTTTTAAGTCTAACACGTATCGTATTTAACTGGTATTGTGTAGCATAAGTAACGTAGTATGTCTTGTGTAATATAATGTAACGTATGTAATGTAATGTAATGTAATGTTATTAAGGTTATAAAATGTCATGAAATGTAAGGTAATGTAATATAATGTAATGTAGTGTAATGTAGTGTAATGTAGTGTAAGTCATGAGGAACATTAAATGAAATAATAATAAAAAAAAATCAAATAATCTGAATTCGATTGAGTTGTTACATTCCCTTTGCAAGAGAAGTTGAGGTTACATTTAAATGCTCCAGTTTAAAAGTCTCACTTGCGCCATATTCAAATCTAGCAATATTAATAAATGAGCACGTGCAATGTGCATGTTACTACGGAGCCCTATAAGGAACACACAACTTTTCTATTTTAGTGCGACTTTTAGTGCCACTTGTAGTGCCACTTTTAGTGCCATTTTTAGTGCCACCTTCAGTACGACTTTTAGTGCGATTTTCACTATCAGCATAGTGCAAATCGCAGGCGCGCCTCTTATGTCTTATACGCCAACGTCTTCTTCGAGGTATTCTGGTTTTATCGCGGTCGGTCGTCGTAGCTATGAAGATTTGTTCAATAATCCTTTTAGCAGCTATTTGCACCACTTCAAGGGCAGTGCTTCCGAATTATTTGCCTGCAACCAGAGGTAACGCTCTTGCTAGAGACGAAATAATTGAAACCTACTTTAGCCTTGGATTTACCGCTCAAGAAATTGGTTGGTGATTCTGGTTTGTACAATGATGATAACATTATACATCTAGAATGCTTGAAATTCTGTTTTATGGATTTAAAGCAAAAAGAGTTACACAGAGTTGTCCTGGACTGGAATTATCATAGAATTAGACCATCTACCACTCTGAAATCCCCTTCTGAGAAGCCAGATATTCTTTACTTTATTCCGGTCCTGAAAGGTGCGCAAGATTATTCTACCTTGATCGATGCACACGAAATTGAAATTGCAGAGGATATGTGCGCAATGTGACCACAAGCAAAAGGATGTTGTCCTGCCTTCAAGAATCTGGCAGAAATGATAATGGAAGACGAGCGATTAGACCTGCCCACTACCATCGACGAAGCTCGCCAACTATACTTTGTTCTTTTGGACCTTTTTGATGACCTATAGTGATGAGCTGTCAAGTAATTGAAAAAAGCCAAACTATCCATTCCTTCTACTGTTGTTATGGCCTCCGTGTCTGGTATAGATATCACAGAACGTTATCAACAGTGCTTATAAATTTACATAAGAAAACTTGAAACTTAAGGGAGTTGCGTTAAGTCACTAGAGTGGTCCACTTGCTACACTTTGCCGGGTCGCGGTTAAAATTATTTTATCTTTCAATCACAGAAGTCGAGTGAATCAAGCTGACGAGTTCCTCCTAATTTTTGTTATTTTGTTTAAAATGTATGGATTCAAGACGTTTGATGATACTCTTTGTCAACCATATACGTTCAGACATATAAAAGTTCAGAAAAAGAGTTCAGTCTGTTTTTGACTAGCTACAATGTGTGGAATAAAAAACTTAATCTTAGACTCTAACTATTGGAAAGAAGGATTGGCCCCTAGATGTAAAGGTACCTTGTTATGAGATAATCGAATTTTCCAACCAATTTCTCATTAATACCCCGCTAAGAAACACCCTTACATTCAACCCTACCGACCCAGTCACAATCAGGGCAATGGCAAGTAATGCCGCTGTCCACAACATTAACATTAACCGAGTTTTTCAGTTCGCGCGTAGGCTGTCTTTTCTCGAATTGCTGAAGCATCGGCGACTATGATAATGATAATGATAATGATAACATTTATAATGCGCAAATTCCATATAATGATCAAATGCGCATGACAAGATTAAAAAGGGAATAAAAAGGTTAAAAACCTAAAATTACAATTCTAAAATTACAATTAAAAGCAAACTTACAATGATCCCACCTCCCCGCAACAATACTCTCCGTTCCTGCCTATTATGACTTCTCCTCTCACCGCCGGAGTGGCCTCCCCTACAGAGCACTTGCGCTCTGGTGGGAGTGAGTTACTTGGGCATTGTGGGTCTGCTCTTATGGCTCGTCTGAGCAATGTTTCCTTAGGATTCGAATCGATCACCTGGATTATGCTCGTTTTTAGAGTGGTCAGGTCCCAGTTGTTCAAAGAGCGAGTAAGTCGCTATCCAGCTGACATAATGCATTACAACTGCCGTCTACGTTTCATCCGCTGGATAGTGACTTATCCGTTGGATAGAGTTATCCGCTCTTTGAACAGCCGGGGCCTGGGCAATTAAAACTCAAGGCTATGTTACCTGTGGAGTCTCACTGAGATCTACAGATGACGCCTGAGTAGGCCCGTGGCACATCCAACCCCATGGAGATAAATGTTTGTCTGTCTTCTTACCATGGCAGATAAATACATTCAATTTGAAGGGGATAAAATAATTTTATTTGACTTTCGTCAGTTAACAATGCGACCTGAGAGATGACTCACTGTCTCGGTTTTCTAATGTCAAGGTTCGCTAAGGAACATAACAAAACAATAAACATGTGTACGGTAAGAAGACGCGGTACAAAGCAAGCTACGTGTAAGACCAAAACCACTACATGATATCATTTTGCCACTTTTCTTTGGCCAACACATTTGTAAATTCTGCACGGAATTCTGCATAGGAATCATAAGTGGAAGGCGGTTCAAGAACGCAACCGCATGTGTGGGCGATTGGGCGCCTTCCTAATCCTTCTAGTTTTGTGAATTCAACATTAATATAGGAAACACAAATGGTATCTGCTCCAGTTATAAACATTAAGAAGGACTTAAGTTGTGAGATCAACACGTTCTAAAAACAAACGGGATATTCTAAAATAATCAGCCACTTTAATGAAATTCTTACCAAAGGTGGTCAAAAGTAAATTAAGGCTGGCAAGATTTCTAAAGAAAAAGTTAAATGTTGCCAAAAAGTCACTTCATGTGTTGAAATTTACATTGCCAGAAATATTGGACAAGATGGCGGCCGCGCTTGCGCATGACGTCCATAATGGCGTCCAAATAATATAAGAAACTGTATGGAAATTTGTAAAATTTCTAAAATATAACAATCAGGAGCTCATGGTCCCGTCTGCTCTAGTTCGAGACATATTCAGTATTGATTCTGCTATTCATCAAACCTCACAGTGACTCAATGAATAAAAACCACTTACTTCCTGAGCCAGTTCTTTTTTTCACTGTTCATTGACCTAAATCGCCATACATTTCTTTAAAATCCGTCGTTCTCGGTCCCAAACACTCGCCGATTACAAGAAAGTGCATCAATGAAGTCAACTGCT
Source organism: Platygyra sinensis (assembly GCA_019787425.1). Classification (NCBI taxonomy): domain Eukaryota; kingdom Metazoa; phylum Cnidaria; class Anthozoa; order Scleractinia; family Merulinidae; genus Platygyra; species Platygyra sinensis. The sequence goes on along the minus strand of JAHPZR010055584.1, from coordinate 25,608 downwards.
CTAGTTCGAATTGACTGCTACTGAGTTCGAAGCGTCCAAAAATCCTGTAAAATTGCCATTTCCTCCCATCAGAAAACTTCCCAACGCGCCAGAATATCCCTTATTTTCCATGTTGCACGAGTGACGGGACGCCATTTGGAAAACTATGACTGAAATGGTTAAACACGAGCAATGCTGATCTTTGAATCGTCGGCCATCTTTGTTTATGATCTTGATGGGAAATAAATAGTTCTCAGGTCCTTTTCGGAATAAAAATATGCCGGGCGTTCAATGTAAACTTAGAAGTCTTGGCGCGAAAAGCAAATCAAAATTCTTATCGCCGCCATATTGGTCTATTGTTCTGGCCCCGGTTGTTCAAAGGCTGGATAACGCTATCCACCAGATAAATCACTATCCAGTGGATAAGTATTGAGAAAACAAACCACGCTATCCACTGGACAGTGATTTATCCAATGGATAGCGTTATCCAGCCTTTGAACAACCAGGGCCAGGAGTGTAATACGATATACCGCTGATAACTGTTAGCGGGCTCGAAATGTCCTTGATTTCTGGCGATGATCTCAAAGAGCATGATTTCTTCCAAAGGTAACACACTAGAAATGCAAAACCTGCAGGGAACATGGAAATTTCCATGTACTTTTCAACGAAACATATGCCTTGGCAAGGTACGTGGCAATCTCCATGTTCCTTGCCACATGTTTCATGGCAAGGAACATGGAAATTTCCATGTACCTTGCCATATGTTTCGTTGCAAGGTACATGGAAATTTCCATGTACCTTGCAAACGAAACATATTCAGTGCAACGACCATGGACATTTCCATACCTTGCCATATGCTTCGCTGCACGGTACCTTGTCAGCGGTATGGCGAAAAAGTATACGGAAATTTCCTTGTGTCAGTGTATTCTTGCTTCCCAAAGAAACATGGAAATTTCTGTAGACCTGCATTGTTGTATAAAAGAACATTGAAGAGATTTATTGAGCACATATCACAGTGAATTCCCCTTTTATTATTGTCTTCTTTACGACAGTGTGTCTACAGCTGATAGTGGCAAACGTCACATCCGAAAATGAACAGTTAAAAATCAGTTTAAAATGTTGCTACAAAGAAGCTATGTATTTATAGCGTAAGTCAGTTATTCGAGAGTTCTTCGCTAAATTTAGTGAGTGAGACGATTCTAGAATACCCCGCCACTTATTTGCATATCCTCTGAACGCTTTAGAACGAGGAAAACAGAAATAAGAAGAGTGTAGTCATATGCAAATTAGTGGCGGGGTATTCTAGAATCAAGCCAAATCTTTTAATTAACGTTTGGAAGACTTAAGTCTCTTGTTTAGTTCGTGTTAACTGCGCTTACCTTCGGCTGCACGTATGCGTTTAGTCCCTTGTTCGGTTCGTTTTCACTGAGTTTATCTAAGTTCGGCTGCATGTTCTCTTTGTTTACTAGTTCATGTTCACTACACATGTTTATCTTCGGCTGCATGTATGGATTTTAGCATTTCGGAATGAATATTACTATTTGTAAGCCGCTTACTCACAATGCACCATCTCCTTTATATATTTACATGTAATAGGATTCAAAACTTAATATTCGCTTACAGATATATATATTTTTAGATTTGTTAGGTTTACAATGCCTCATGCGGGTTTTCAGTGAACGAAAGTTACAAAAATGGCGCACTTTTGGATAATAATGACCGGCCCGAGCACTGACCTATAAAATATACTTTTGCGGACATCTGGTGTTCATGGGCTCGTTCTGTGACTATTTTAATTCGAGTCATTGAAGTTCATTTAACACTGAGCAAAGCAAAATTAATCTATTTCTTTTACCTGTAGATTGATGAACTGTAGAATGTTCGCCCGGATTGTCTCCTCACCTAGTTTCGATATACAACCTCACTTGCTGGCAGTTCCACAACCAATTATGTACGGCAGTGTCCTGTCCTGTTCAGTGTCGTTACAGCTTATATCAGGCTACAATCTCATGTCTGCTTTCCTCGCGAGAACATGTTTGTTCAATATTTAGTCGGGACAGCACTTCGATTCTCAAAAGTATTATAAGCTCATAAGATGACCGACCGTTAAACAGCACAGCTGAAATGAAAGCAGCTTGTCTGACAGTTAATTTCACCGCAGTGATAGGCACATTTCTACAGCATCCTGACCCGGCGAATCCAGCTCCGTGATTCTACAGCTTATAGTTCTGCGAATGCGAACAGAACTAACACTTTTCTCATAGTAACACTTTTTCTAAAGCGTTCTCTTTTTTATTTACCGGCCGCTATTGTTATATGCCTCCTTATTCAAAGCCGATACCGACAAATGTAACTGAAACAATGAAGTTGCTCCTAATTACGGAAACCTGAACAATGGCATTCCTAAAACGTCTGACGTTACTGCGGTTTTAACGGAATCACGTATTGCAGTCCGCCGAAAGGGCAAATGACGATTAGAGCTGTAGCTAGGAAGGAGGTCTGCTCCGGTTCGAAAACATTGTTGATAAATTGTTACGATGGGTTCTATGCGGAGGTACTGCCAAGTTTAGGAGACAAAACATCTTTGTGCAAGTAAGTGGAATGAATCGCGCCCGATCTTCTGAAACTTATTATTGACAGTGCGAAGATAAAGCATGGCGTTAACAGGGCGAACGGCAAAGGTAAAACTTTTGTCATCTGTCTTGGCTGTTTGTGCTCTCAAGTGAAGGTACTGGAGGTGAATGTTAGGAGTCTTTTTTGTGTGCGTGATATATTTAAAGAAAGAACACCAAATCTAAAAAATCAAAGGAGAAAGTTTTGCCCTTTGCCGTCCCGTAAACGTCAAATCTAATCAATCCGGATGACATTTATTGCAGACTGCAAACGCTTTAAATTACCTCCGATTTTTGATTCTTTTCTTGTAATCCCTAATTAAATCACACAAGTATAGAAAAAAAAAATGTCTTCTATTCACTACAAATACAACTATCTTCAATCTACTGAACAGAGAGCCGAAGACAGACGGCAAAAGCTTCATTTTTGCTGTTTGACGTAACGTCATTTGTGGCGGCGGTGCGGTCGCCTAAAAGAATCTCAACGGTACTGTCGAAAAGTAAAATATATAAATTAATCTTTCTGCTACGTGTATTGGCCATTTTAAGAGCAAGACTCGGAATAATTTAAAGCAATCTATATAAAGTAAAAGTAAAATATATAGATTAATCTTTCTGCTATGTGTATTGGCTATTTTAAGAGCAAGACTCGGTATATTTTAAGCAACTTCCCAAAAGTGCCTTTAAAAAGCATGTAAGTGATTTGCTGTTCTTAATAATGCAGGCTGAAGATGATTATGTTGAAACGCCTATTCTTCTGTATAAAATTGCAAATTTTTGAATAGTTTTTGATAGACCTTCCTAAACTTCATATCCTCCTGTTTTCGTTTTTGTGTCATCTTGTTTCTCTTTTCTCCTATTCCTTTAATTTAATATCGTATTTAAAGTAATATTGTTGTAACCTAATAATTAACATTTTATCCACGGACTGTGTGTTGCTCCGCCCACCGCGATTAACCTTTGCTATTTGTGGGCGGAGACTGACTGTACTTTTTAAATATAAAGTGAAACAATCACTGCGCTTTAGATCAATTAAAAAATACCATAATACTTTATTAATGCTTCTAGCAGAGAGTCTTCTTCCCAGAACTAAAACGGCTTCGAAGGTGACCATTCTGCTTCTTGAGGTGTTGTCAAAAGTTCATTCAAAAGAAGTGGCACACTGGAAGTGATATCTTTCCGTTGGATTATTTTTTTTAAGCGAATTTGAACTTTTTCCTTTAGAACTAACGCAACAAAGGAGAGGGCTTTACCTCATTTTGAATGGGCCACTTGCTGGAATATTTCGCTAGTGAATAGATCATTAGATTAAACCAAAAAATGGTCAAGATCTAGAAGACTAGAGTAAGTTTGTGTATAACAATCAGTAATGATGTTTTTTTTTTTTTCTTTAATTTCCAGGTCCGTGGCTCGTTCAAAGAGAGAAGAGTGTACTTTTGTTCCATACTGATGTATCTTTAAGTTAGTTGATTAAAACTATTCATTTCTTCTGCAGGTTTAAAGTTGTATTTAGATTTTATATTTCGCAAGATTTAGTTGAGCAATCGATCATCAGATAGTTCCTCCACGGGTCGACCCAATGCCTCACACACAACATGTTCTTCGCTTTTGGAAAGGTACTGTTTGAACGAGTGAAGGAGCATGTCATCAGAAACTTCCTTTTCACCAAATATACTGATCACAAATGCTTTGCTTAACATCACTGGAAAATTCCCCAGATCTTCGTAGCCTTTGACGATAATGCGTCCAACGGCAGTCCAGGTGTCGCTCTGAAAATCGTGCCTTATTGATTGCACCCTCTCCCTTTCTCCGAGCGTGCAGGTGACATTAAATTCTTGCCAAAAACTTGACAGGGCGTCTCGGTAAATTCCCTTGAAGTCTTCCCCTCTTTCGTCTTTTCTGTGTCCGTCTACCATAATGACCTTAAGTTAGCAAAACATTATATCCTCATCGAGGAATTCTTTTAGAAGGTTTTGAAGGACAAGGGATCGCTTCACCCTTAAGATCCTGGTGATAAAGTTCAAGATCTTGGATATCACTAAATCTGATATGTTAATCGCTACATCGTCTATAACAAGGAATATAAAATGGTATATTAAATAAGTTTACTAAGAAAAATTATATGAAATGAAAGTACCCATTGATATCAAGTTAGTCTATAAATAAAATATAATCCTGATTACTGGGAACTAGACCAATTAGTCTTATGCATCTAATTTAACAAGCACTACTCAGACTTCCCCCTTCTTAAAAGAGAATAGGGTAAACTTGTAATGATAGCCACTGGTAGTAAAGTATGATACACCCTTCTGCTGATTAATTTAATTTCCCTACGATTGTGGGAGTGCTTTATAAATTATGCTATACTAAGTAAAAGCATAAGATCTTAAAAATTGAATTTGTACCTCAGCTTTTTAAAGCCATAAACTGCTCTACTTGTGCTGCTGCTACCATCACTGCTTCCCCCACTGCTTTCGTCGTTGCTTTCGCTGCCACTACTTCTGCCACTGCTTCCACCACTACCTCCGCCGCTGTTTCCGCTGCCACTACTTCTGCCACTGCTTCCACCACTACTTCCGCCGCTGCTTCCATTGCCACTGCTTCCACCACTACTTCCGCCGCTGCTTCCGCTGCCACCACTTCCGCCACTGCTTCCGCCGTTGCTTCCATTGCCACTGCTTCCACTGTTGCTTCAGCCTTGGCTTCCGCTGTCGCTTCCACTACTGCCTCCGTTGCTACTTTCCCTGTTCTCTCTGTCTTCAGTCATTTCTTGATCACTTTCACTTCCAACATTTCCAAAGAGCACTGGGCTCTAAACTAAAAAAAAAAAAAAGAAAACTGCTTTGTTTAGAAAGAAAATCGTTGTCCTGTGATGGGATAATGACCCAGAATTGGTCAGTACATGTTATGTTCTTAGTTCCTCTAATCTGGACTGTGATTGACATTCCTAATTTGAATGTCCAAACAGACTCCATACGTGTGAAGTTGTTTTTTAACTTGTAATTGTTCTAATTATTTTCCGCTTATTGTGCGTCTTAATATTTATGGAACCCAGTTTTTACACATTTTCAACTTGATAATGACGTTGCTATTTTATTCAGCTTTTTAAATCTTAGACCGCTTTTAAGAAATGTTCTTGCGCAATTTTTTTATTTGGAAATTTTTTAAGTAGAAATGAATTTTCGAGGAAATGGAAATTTATGACAAAATATATAGTTATATAGATTTACAGATTAGAATGCATTCGCATCACTGAAAGTTTAATTTTTGGACTGTATATTACCTGTTGCCTCGCCAATAATGGCAGGTGATATTGACGAAAAAGGCGTCCTTCATCAGCTGCCCTCTTTCTTCCATTACTCTACAAAAACACGTCTTATTTGGTTACCTTCAAGGCAATTACCCTCAGCACTCGTCTAGGGATAGCTACAGTTGAAATCTGCATAAATGTGGCAAAACAACGGGCAGACATACAAATAAAGAACCTTGTGTGCTATACATTTGTCAGTTTTTGTTAAGAGTTATATCTGTGTGGTAACTAAGTCAAGTCACAACATTGTCAAAGTAGTCTGCGGATCCACCCGGCTCTCGCCTCATGGATCCACAGCTACTTTAACAATGTGATGACGAAATTCATGATCAATAACAGGACAGACGCATAAAAAACTGACGTGAATTTGTTCAATTAACCATTTTCTTATTTTTTTTTTGAGGGGGGGGGGGGACGTAGTGAAATGTTAGGGGTTTGCCCGTGGGGGATGAGCGCTCCTAGATTTGACTGATACAAAATTAGCAGTTGCTTATACCCAAACAAAAGCCATTCATGCGACTGAGACGAAGAATCATCGTGCTCGAGAAGATTTGTTTCTGTTGTGAGAAAAATAATTATCAATTATTCACCGAAGTGGAGGTAAATACCCACCACTTTCACCGACACTGAGGTGAATAATTGTTTTAGTATATACCACACAAGCTGAATAACTAGCAACCCAAAGAGCAACTTTATTTGTGACAATATTCCAACAAAAGCCATTTTGTTTTTCTTCAGCTGCTCGGAGGTGAATGGCACTTGGCTAATCACCCCGGAGCTAGCCAATCAGCGCGCGCGAAAAGTACTATTCACTTGTGTGGTATATACTAATTAACAATTAGATTATGAGCTCGAGATGGGTTGATAGTTGATGAGGCCGAAGAGCGAGAGCGAATAATCTAATTGTTTTAGTCAAAATCATACCAAACGAGTCATGTGTCGGTAAAAAAAATGCCAATTTAATGTTCATTTGTTGCATATCATCGACGTCCACGTAATGAGGACGCCTGTATCATGCGCGCGGAATCTTATTGACAGCTTGCTTTGACAACCCATTCAGAAAAACGAAAACAGCGCCGTAATCGAACAGATGCAAAGCGAATGTTTAAATAAGCTTAAGTTCATGAAAAATATCTCGATCATCATTCAAAGTACACCATACAGGCTGAAATTGTCCATAAATTACAGGGAAACTCTTAAAGGTCCTTTAACGGTAACTGTATGGCTGTGGCTGAGCAAAGTTTTGGATTTGAACAACGTGCTGATTCAGATTGGGTGGCTGAAACTGAGGGGGTTGTCAACTGCAAGTGGTCTGCGTCAAAACCACTGGTTGAAGGACTAGCTAAAGCGCTGGGAAGTGGACCGGATTCATCGCTTGAAGTATGGCTCTGGCCACTGACAAAATGGCTCAAAATATTGGACATGTTCTGTTTTTGCTGGAAAGATGCCCGCGCGTTGTATGATCCAATCGATTGATCTGATTTATGCCCAGTTACCGCTTTAATGTGTCTTGCTTCCACATTGTGGTCAGACAAAACAGTCACTGCAGTAGCTCTTACACAATGATTTGTAAGATGGGGCTCAATACCAGCTTTTTGGCTCATCTTCTTCATCATACTGCTGAGCATGGACTGGCCGATTGGGGCATTACAAAACCGCACGTCGTCTTTACGAGGATCAAATTTGGCTGAAATGGCTCTGGGACGCTGGAAGAGATAGCTTAATTCTGGGTGTAAATGCCTTAGATAATTCTCTACAGTTTGGACAGGGCAGCGAGAGGAACCTTTCACCTCAAACATTTTACCATCAGACTCATCTGCGTTGTCATGGAGCCCACCTTGATGGTTTTTCGTGGACAGCACTGCACGGAGCTCGTAGTATCGTCTTCCCTCAGGAGTTTGTCGAAGGCACAGCATCTGTTTCTTAAGTTTTCTTTGACTTTCTCTGCCACGTTTGTCGAAGTACAGTGTCACCTAAAACCATGCCGTTCGTAGAAGCTGCGTAGAATTTGTTGTTGTTGCCTCGCCAAGCTGCTGGGATTCATACAATTTCTGGAGTTGCTCGCTTGTTATGGGAGCCTTGTGGACTACCGGACTAACTTGACCTCTTTTCACCATGTCTTTACAAACTGCATTTAGCGTTTCATTGGCTTTGTTGAACTCATGGTCGCCAACTATGGACCACGGCTTGTTGTGAGGATTTTGGCGGAGATAGCGGTCAATGGCCGCTCTGATAGCTTTCAGCGACGAAACCTGAAAACGACTGCCATCTTTTTGGCGAATGGACACGTAAAACATTTGCAGACATTTATTTAACTCAGTTTTTGACTGCTCTTCGATTGCACAAGTAAATTTGTATTGGGTTTCAAACCATTCTGAAACGAAAAAGCCATTGAAGTTTAATGAGGAAATCAGGAAAATGTTTCTTGTTTTTGATTTATCGCATTGAAAGTGACGAGTAAATATCATTAAATTGTATCAGTTCTAAGCTTCTTACTGTTAAAAATTTTCATTCCTTACTTTGTTGCCTGCCTAGTCTTCTCAGGACTGAATTTTCCAGTAAAAGTGCTAAATCTTCCTGCGAAACTTCGCAAAAGTGCGAAGACGTCGCCATTTTTGAAGAACACCTTCAACCACTGCACTGTAATGGCTGATAGTGTGCAGTAGCTAAGCCAATCAGATTACGGCATTTGCATTAGTTTACTAGTAGATTTTTACTAATACATTTTATCTTTTGAGTTAAAACATATTTACCAGGGGCGGATCTAGGAGGAGGGTGCAGGGGGAGCGCAACCTTCACCCCCTCCCCCTCCCTAGAGAGGAAGCTCTCTTCGCATTCGCTTTTAAAATTTGTTTACATCAGCCGACGGTGACGTCATTGCTTAGAGGTACACCCCCTCCTAAGAAAAATCCTTGATCCGCCCTTGTTTACTCACGAAATTTCGGATAACTAGATGTATGCGTTCTGCTTTTCTATGGTGATCTATCCTTAAATACGACTAACACGGCTGAATGTAACGCCAACGAAAATCAACGAAGTGAGAATTGATAAGACCCAATCAAAATCTCGACTCAGTTCAAACTTTTTTAATGTATCTTGTTCTCGACACCTAAATACAACATGCACATAATTCATATGGGTGTTACTTTGGCTGAGCTCTGTTTGCTGGGCAAGAACAATAAACACTCCCAAGTGGGATATATTAGCCACAGATGTGGCCGTTTATTTTGATAGCAAGCTTAGAAAGCTTAAATTACAAACATACCAAAGTATTAGCCCAGCAAAGGTGAGGGAGAAACCGCCAAAGCCCGCCATGAAGAACGAGTGAAAGGGCAGCCCCACCCGAAGTCAAAGCAACACATAAGATGGAGTATGCTACATGAACAATTTTGTAACCCCTACTCACATAATTAAAATATTAATCTACAACCATGTGGCCCCTGCTCACACGGTACTTAAAAACAATCATAAGTGATCTAGAACCCAGTGGCACCTGCTCACATGGGACTGAAACAATAATGAATGGTACTCATAAGCAATAATAACTAATCAATGACCAAGTGGCTCCTGCTCACCTAGTAATGAAACAATAATAGCTAATCTACAACCATGGTACCCCTGCGCACCTGGTACTCCAAAACAAGAACAACTAATCTACTGTAAAACCAAGTGGCAGCTGCTCGTATGGTAGTGAAACCATAAATAAGTAACTAACTACAACCAAGTGCTCACTTAGTACTGAAACAATAATAACTGATCTACAACCAAGTTGCTCCTGCACGCATGGTAGTCGAAAACAAAAACAACTAATCTACAACCAAGTAGGCCTTGTTCACATGGTAATGAAACAATAATATTTGAACCACAAGCAATTGGCTCCTGCTCACATGATACTCCAAAACAAGAAAAACAAATCTAGAACCAAGTGACTCCAAAAGCAAGAACAATTAATCTAAAACCATGTGGCCCCTGCTCACATGGAAGTTAAACAATAATATTTAAACTACAAGCAAGTGGCTCCTGCTCGCATGATACTCCAAAACAAGAAAATCTAATCTAGAACTAAGTGACTCCAAAAACAAGATCAACTAATGTACAACCAAGTGGCCCCTGCTCACATGGTAATTAAACAATAAGTAAACTAAAACCGAGTGGCTCCTTCTCACACGGTACTCAAAAACAAGCTCAACTAATGAACAACCAAGTGGCCCCTGCTCACATGGTAATTAAACAATAAGTAAACTAAAACCGAGTGGCTCCTTCTCACACGGTACTCAAAAACAAGCTCAACTAATGCACAGCAAATGATTCAATGAGCACAAAGGTTGACAGCATAGACAATGCCATACCTGGCAAAGATTAATATATTAGGCAAATCTGTACCACGAACAGGTGGCTTGAATTGAGTATGAACTACTTAACCAAAAAATGGTATTCCAGAAAATATTGTCAGGGAAACTCATGCACAACATAAGAGCTGAAACTTGCACCTAAAACAAGAACACTGAACTGGTGATAACAATGGGGAACATAGTCCCACAAATCTCAGCCAGTGACAATGCAACTGAACCGATAACAAAAATACTGCACACAAGGGAGACAGTACGGATCTAACAAGGAGACCCCAACGGTAAGAATATGCACAACGGTCATACGACTGTCACTAAGGCAAAGCCCAGGACAAAACGTCTGCTCATACCGTTTAATGACAAAATAAAAGGGGAACAAAGTCCCACAAAACCAGTCAGTAACAATATAGGGTGACAAGTAAAGCATATGAATGTGTGTAGCATGGTTTTGCATATGAATTGCAACATGAGCTTAAAGAAGGGGGGGGGGGGGGGAAACTGATATATTTATATGATGAAAACACCAAACAGTAAGCAGTTTACCCCCAAGTAATGATCAGTAGAGAAAAAAAAAAAAGAAAAAGCCCTAACAACAATACAGTAAGTGGGCACATGGTGAAAATGGTGGTTCAAAAGCTGTTTGAAAAAGGGGGGATAGTGAGGATCTGAAAATTATGACAAACTATCCTTTTTATACTGTACGAGACACTATGTTTTGACAAACTGGAAATCATCTATACCTGTACTGGTCAGCTAAAGGGACAAGATAACAAATACATGGCAAGATGCTGTATCAAGTAATGTCGTGTACGATAATTTGCATATTAACCTTACGCATAATTAAATAATCGAGGAATAAACAAACAAACGCTGCGAAATAAAGGATTTACTTAACCATCAGATAAAAAAAGGCGTTAATGGCACACATAGCCCCCTTTTTTTCGTGTTACTAAGTATAAGAAGGGCTAGACCGCTCAACTTTTACGAACAGAATACAAACGCATGATGCCTCAGTGATCTAGCGTGCGAAACAAAGGTTATGTTCATACATCCAGCAATAATCCTGTACTTGTCTTAAAAAAAAAAACAGGAGTATTAGTCCGGCATCACGCTATTTCCAGCTACGACGAAAGATAGTTTAGTATGGATGCGGCACCAACTTGTATTGGACTCAAAAAATTCCCTTCACTTGCCGAGAATGCTGCACAAACGAGAAGGTGGACCACATCTAGTATTATATAAGTCCCGGATGACAGAAACTCCCGCATACAAGTACTGGGCCTAGTTACGTCACAAGCTACATAAAATCATTTATTTTGGTAAAATAAATTTCCTTTACCTTCTTCAAAACTAACCAGAAAAAACAGGAAATGAACAGGAAAGCTATTAAATCAATTCTGTGTTGTTCTTCTGAGATTTAGATTGGAGCCAGTTTGCTGACATCAAAGCCTGATATGACGCACATGACTTCTTCCTATAATCTTGTTAGCATCGAACATGTGGGTAGAGGATTTTTTTTTTTTGGGGGGGGGGGGGTTTAGCTAGTTTTGCCGTTTAGAGAAAGAGAGAATTTTATTCAGTAATGTTAAAAACACATACAGGTATTGTATTTACAAAATTATATATCTTCTTTTCAAAATCTTAGCCAAGGGGTTATACCTAAAGAAATTGTACTTTTTGATCTTTTTGTATTTCGAAGCTCCTTACCTTTTTGTTTCTTTGACAGCTTTTTATTCTAGATATTTAAGCACTCGATGACATAACAGAGGTGTAGAGCTATATGGGCACACAGATGTTCTTTTTAAAAACCATCTTTTAAAAATTGGGTTGATGGTAAAACTGAGTGCGTTTTTTTTTTCTGCTCCTCGAAGTTTGTTGACTGCAGAGGGGCTCGCAAGAGGTAGAACTGTGAGCCTGTCCAGAAAATATACATATATGAGTGTATTAAAAATGACGTTGACGGGCATACAGGGCGCCCACGGTCCGTAGCATTTGCACATTTTTCGTTCTCTTTTCAGCCATTCGACCTTTCTTTCCTTCACCTTACAGCTTTCTCGAAGTACAGCCACAGCAGTACCGGACCAGGACACTCTAAGGCCAGGATAAATATGATATTGACGATAATTAAGAAGCAACATATAAAAGTACTAGTTGCAAACAGCGCCAATCAAACAGCACGCAGGCCCGGTATCACAATACAGAATGCAGGTCAGCCAAGCATGCGGACGAAATGTTTGTAGCAGACTCTTAATACTCACGGAATGTTTAACTTAATTGCAAAATACGATTTTTCTGGTTTTTGCTGTGATAATTTTCCTCTGGATTTTATTCTAACAGGGCCAACGGTAATTGGTGTATCATTTGCGCGCCGATTAGTTGTTTTACCTTGATTTCCGTCCTCGCGGTAGTTTCAACATTATTGCCCTTTTCCTTTAACATCCCACCATTTTTCCCCTCGGCCCACTTATGTTTGAACATGACCTGATAATGACCCGCATTTGTTCCAGATTTTAGCTAGCCTATGTAGCAAGCGTTCCCGGCAAGCGTTTAATTTCGTGATTTTAGCGTCGGCCGAGTTCGCAATCAATTAGAAAGTGTTTGGACCACACTGCATTTAATTGCTCGTTGACATATGAAAGCCTGTACGAGCTGTTGTTCGTGTCTGGTTTACTTTCAAAACTTACTATTTATCTGACAGATGATTGTCGGCATAACAGATTATAACGCCTCATCGGTATCATAGGATGAAGGACCCGGCGTCGCTTAAGATAATTCTCAGAGGAGGTTGGACACGGTCCGAAATGCAGCATGGGCAAATAATTCAATGCGCTTCAGTTTGCCCGAGCTCTCGTGGCGTTCGGATCTCTGACCAGGCGACCGAAGATACGCTTAAAGCGGAATTTCGCTCGTATTTTCGATATAAATGCTGACATCGAACGTTCTTCTGCCTCACAATTCATTGGATTACCTTACCTGCACGTGGTGATCGATGAAGACAACAAAATAATGGCTTTTTCTGATCGAGTCCCAGAGTAAAGATGAGCCCAGTCGTTTAGTGCTTATCTGGGGTCTTGATTGCCTTGACAATTTGGGCTGGACAAACATCCATCACCATTCAGAAATTCTGGGCAATGAGACAAGTAATGATTTCAACCTGGCCTTGTACCAATAAGAGGTACAGTACATGCAGGTACTTAACACATGCACATGCGCAAAACAGATGGCAACAAACAAATAGCTCCACATTGCAGAAACAAAACAATCCAGAGCAATCTTTAATTGAAATATGTTATCAACATTTATCTTATGAATATGAATAGGGGCTGTCTCTTTTCATTCCACAGCTCCTGGTTACAACACTGGTTAGGAATTAATATCCATGGAAATCAGTTCTTAATCAATTGTGTATACTCTGATCCCTGTTGAGAACAAGAATTGCAAAGAGACATTGACCTATGTGTACAAGCACTATTAAATAAATATCACAGAAACAACAAATGAATTGCTTGAACAACTGGATAATTTGTTAATTTTCCTTCATAATAAAGAGGCAACTTTTCCCAGGCAACAGACATAAAAATAATAACATCAGTGCAACCTAACAACTGCAAGGAAAATACAGGGAGTTAAAAGGATACAAATAACACGAAAACAACCGAGTTTCCCTTCGTGCTGTCTTATTTTAATACCGCCAAAAAAACTCAAACTTTAGACGAATACGGCATGTATACAGATATATACTATTTTTGGTTGAAAACTCCATTGGTTCGGGACAAGAAATAATTGATTGTATGATTTTACCCGGTAAAATGAAGAAAAGTAGTTAAATTTGCTTTTTTAAACCAGGAGATTACGCGGACTGTACGCACAATTTCGCGGGTTATTCGTCACAGTTCATAGTGTGAAAGGCAAATAGTGGCAAAAATCCAACAAATTCAGCATTGTATAATTCACTAACCAGAGGGGCGCTTAGGGGCGCCTGATCATTTTCTACTAGGAAATTAACTTACTTTGGAATGGATATTAATTTTGAAGTCTGACAAGTTTGGGTTTGGAGAGAAATCGACAAAATGTAACATCACCTCAAATTTCACGAAGCGTAACAAAGGCCGACAGTGAAGCACCGAAGTCAAGGCCTAACTTGTCTTAGAAATTAAGTTTAGAGTCAAAAAGGTTTCCAGCAACTAGACCAGTACCAACTCGAACTTGTCCTGTGGGTTTGAAGTCGCAAAGCTGAAAACAAGTAGGTAAAAATGATCAATATTGATACTCACTTCTTCCTTGAAGCCCGCCATGTTGATTTCATGACCACGATAAAAGAACGTTCGTGATTCGCTAATACGACCAACCATGATGCCTTTCAGACCGTGTCCAACCTCCTCTGGATAATTCTTAACAATTTCTTGTACTTAAAGTACCGTAGAATTCCGAAAGTAACGCCCCCCCCCCCCCCCCCCCCCCCCCGCGAAAGTAACGGCTACCCGAAAGTAACGTTAACTTTTTGCCCCATATTTTAAAATCCCGAAAGTAACGGTCCCCCCGAAAGTAATGGCCCCCGAAATTAACGGCATTTTAAAAAAAACTACCCCAAAACGGTCACAAAACACTGTTGGAACTGCTGTATTTGAGGCTTACTTCAAGCATTACTTTCCGTCGGCTTACAAAGCGATCTTAAGAAGTACCATATTCAACTGGAAAGAGAGAAATACAAATAATATCTCTTTTTTGGGAAGTAACTTAAACAAGAAAAACACCAACAGTTGTCATAAAAACCGCGATTATCTTTCAATGTACACAATTAAGAAAACTAGAACTTGTAAAAATTCTCATATTATCTTGGAGCACATGCACATGGTTTTGTGCATGATTTAATCTGTGAGTGAAACTTTTGAACTCTGCAATACTTTATTGAAATTAATTTGTCAGTGGAAGAGTCAAAATGTGCTGTACAGTTTTAGTAATCGTGTATGTATAGCGTACCGCTTGAGCTAGTCTGTTTTGTTCATTTTTTGTTCATCTGGTTTCGTTACATTTTAGGAATATGCTTAAATGGAATGACTTTCAAATTTCATAATACGTGCCCTCTTTGTCTGAGACCATTTCGAGTTACAAACGTTGTTTACCTTTCCGAAAATAACGGCTACCCGAAAGTAGCGGCCCCTTTTGCCCGCAAAATTAGAAAGTAACGGGGGCCGTTACTTTCGAAATTCTACGGTATAAGGAACTGTATGGAGCTCTCCAGGTAGTTGCAGTACAAGCCGTGCGTGTGTAGGTAATGGCGAGATCCCTTTTAACTGAGCTCAAGCTTATTACAAATTTATTTTTTGGGCAAAGATCCTAACTTTTGCAAATTAGTTTAAAGTGCTACGTCAAAACATTGAAGATCTGCAAAGAATAAAATACAGGAATCCCGCTATTACCTGACAACAAATACTGACGGGTGAAGCATGACAGGACGGAAAACTCGTGCACTGTAAGTACCTCTCGCTGTCCCATACAAAGCCTTAGAAAAGTTTTCTAAGGCTTTGCATGGGACATCGGCAGGTACTTACAGTGCACGCATTTTCCTTCCTGTCATGGTCCACTCAAACATTCATTGGTGAAAGCTGGTGTTAAAATATATATATTTTATGAATAGAGCAATGAAAAAAATAATGTCAGTTGAAGCTTGAATAACGGAAAATGCTTGACAAGGCTTTTCAAGGAATGACGTGTATATTCCGCTCCTCGCCACGCTTTATGCTGTGTTTTATCTTTGCCGAGTATGTATTCCTTTTTTCATCCGCTCGGCTCAGTTCCATCTGCAGTTGCTCTTATGCTCATTTCTAATAAGAAATGTCACTTGCTCTGCCGGTGAGTTTTTGTATATACTCCGTTCAATGCCTTTTCTTCTTTTTGTTTCGTTTCAGTTTGTTTCCTTCCCAAGCTTAATTATGAGGACAAGGGGCTATTTCCGGATAAGACAGATCTTACCAAAGTAAATATTCATCTCCCATAAGCGAATTTTTTAAACTGTACATAGATGTAAACCGATGTTCATGTATAACGTTAATCCTGCTGAACTAGCTAGCACCTCACAACTTTAGCAATGTACACTTTCATAAGACATGTTGGACAAAGTTTTGAAGGCATGATTTAAAGAACAGAACTGCTGGCATTCATGATTTTTTGAAAAAAAACATTCATGTTTTAATGTTTAACCACAGGCAAAGTTAGGACTGATATCCTTTAATCTTCTGTTACTGCTAAATTAAACGTCACCGAGCGAAAAACTGCGCGTGTCGATTGGAAGAGTGCAATCCTGAAGTTAAATAACTAAAACAAGCATTTGGAATTGATGCAGTGCAGCCTTCTCCCCATCTTGTTGACGCTGAAGTATAGGAACTGATAATTTTTGAATAGAACGTGCGAGTAATTTCTCAACTGAGCCGTTGCCGTTTGCCCTAGTTATGGTCGGTATTGTTTGTTCTTATAAGAAGCTCTGGGCACCTGCCCCAAAATCTGAGTAGCTCTTCATGTTAAGGTGTAATCTACCGTGAAAATAGCCCCAAGACTCAGCAGTTTTCTACGATCTGCGAAAAAACATTAGTCATCTTTAAGTAACAAAGAAAGAAGCCTCAACGTGCTCTGTTCTGTTGTAAAGCACGCAGGAAGCAGTGGAGCACGAAAGACGTGTAGGGAAAAACACCAAGACACCAGTCACATGTTTTTCCCTACTTCTTGAGTGCTCTACCGATTCCTAAGTGCTTTACGACAGAACAGAGTACAGTCAAGAATTCTTATTTGTTTTTATGATACAGAATCCAATAATTTCCCCACACAATTGCTGAATTTTCAAGCCATATTTTATTTTCGAAAGGAGTTAAAGTGGCGTCAGCTTTGTACTGTTCTCTGATAAAACACGCCAAAATCAGCCAATCGTACATCTTGTCAAAATGTGTTCAAATAATTTAGTATTGTGTGCGCTAAACTAGGGCTGATATTTATCGATTTTTTATGCAAATGAACCCTAGCCTAACCAAGATGGCGGGCCCTAACCCTAATGACGTCACCTTGGTGACGTCATCCTTCCCTAGTCCCCTCTAGTTCCCCTATGACGTCATCCTGGAACCCCTCTGACCCTTCTATGACGTCATCCCTAATTAACATATCCATCATGGCGCCCTAAGAAGGTGTAACCCTAGTTACTAGTTCGTACGTCAAATGAGTCTTATATTAGGATCATGTCATGTCTGCTTACCCATGTGGGACAAGGTACTCTGTCACTTTAGTCACTGCGCATGCGCAGTGCATCCTGGTAAACCATAAGGTCAAGGGTTGTTTATATATGAGTCACGAAACGTCCTCTGACCCTTGTGGGACAGTTTACTCTGTCCCTTTACTGAGTGCGCATGCGTAGTATAAAAAAGACTGCCCCGGCCAGGAATTGAACCTGGATCTTTGAGACCACAACTCAACGTCTTATCCATTAGACCACCGAAGCATATAGCTTGTGAAATTGTTATTTAGTAAAGTGTTTAGACTAGATAGCGCAGCGGTCAGCGTGTTGGGCTCATAACCCAAAGGTTCGGTCCGTTTTTCGTTGGCGCAGTTATAGTAAACAAACTTTTAATGGATATCCTCGATTGTCACTCGAGAGACCCCGCAGGGTCGTTTTACAAAGCTAATAGATGTTTATAAAAACAAAAAAGATGAATTTTGTAATAAAATAAAGAAAAAAAAGAAAAACAAAAAAAAAAAATTATTACTTATGGCCCTTATAGGATTTGAACTCTCGACCTGTCGTATGTATAACAAACTAGCCGCATTCACTAACACCGCCTCTGTAGTACAATGGATAGTATCCTCAACTGTCGCTCGAGAGTTCGATCGGGGTTCGGTTCCTCGCAGCTGGGTCGTTTTTACAAAGCTAATAGATTGTTTATAATAACGAAAAACATGAATTTTGTCATAAAATAAAGAAAAAGAAGAAAAAGAAAAAAAAAGAAAAAAATATTACTTATCGCCCTTTTAGGATTTGAACTCCCGACCCCTGGCATGTCACTGCATTCACTAACACCGCAGGCTCAGAACAGCTACGTTCAAAAACGTTGCAGGTTCGTCCAAATTCTTTACAGGCGGAACGTGTGCGGTTTCTTAGTGGGAGAACGCCCATAAGAATTTTTTTTCACAATAAACTTGATGCATTAGTGAGTGCGTTAAGGGAGAAAAAAGAGAGCAATGTCCACCAAGGTGTGTGCACTACTAATTGAAATACATTAAGCCCAAATGCAAGTCTAAACTCATTGATCTCGACTGTTCCCTTGAGAAAAGCATCATTCAAAAGAATCTTAAACAAACAAAAGACATTGTAAGCCACCGTTGAAGAATCAACATAGTCAGTCAGAGATGAAACGTGAAATAAATTAAAACCGAGCGCATGCTTAGAAGCAAAACATAACATCTAAGGTTAACGTTCGCACTTGAAGTAAAGGTCAAACAAACATTGCAAATCGCATCGCTTCTGATTCAACAGCCGCACAAATTATAGTTCGGTCTAAGCGGTTTTCTAACAGTGGCAAGAATAGTTCACTCACATCAACCTTAGTCGTTTCAAATTCCTTTAAAGCGATGCTCAGCTCTTGATCACTTAGTTCCATAATCGCCAAGACCAGAGTCCAAAAAAGTGTGTCCAACTTCGTCACAAGTAAAACGATTTTGCTCAAGTCTAAAAGACTTGTATGTAAAAACGTGTATCCAATGAGAAGATGGGGATAGGGGTATCTCACACAACATGTGCTTAAGAACCATTGTGAAGACGGGGGATAGGGGGTATACCTATGTCATGAAATTGTTATAAACAAAGCAGAGGGTCTGATGCATAATTTATGACCTTTATTCAATAAAAACAACATGAAAACCAAAGAGAGAATTCATTACAACTTTAAGTCTTGACCGTTGGTGTTCTCGTTTCTAGTTTCTCAGACTCTTGGTCCCAGGCGCCAAAACGCACGATATTCTGAACAATTTTTCTTTGTTTTTGGTCACGAAGTCTTTGCCTGATCTGTTCCTTATTCTTGGCATAATAAAATCTCCAATATTCATTGAGCCGTTCCCTGCTGTTTTTACAGTATTGGCTTCGGTTTTTTTTTGATGTGTTCCTTGTTTTGTTGATAATAGGCTCTCTAGCTGCTGGCGAGCCTTTCCCTGTTGTTTTCATACCACCTCTTACGACGTGATTTGAGAATTTCCGCGTTCTCGGTACGATATCGCTTTTGCTGAGCTAGGATTCGCTCTTTGTTCTCTACATAATATCTTTTATTGTAAACCTTTTTACAGGCAACCTTCTGGTCATTCTCCGGTATATGACTAGAGCAACTCATCTTGTGTGACGTCTTACAAATAATGACTAAAAACTCTAGAAAACCAAATTCTTATAAGATTCACGTGGCTAATTCAGGTTTCGGTCACTAAGATATCATTCTCTTCCTCTTTGGCGTCATCGGACTCGTCGGGGGAGTGGTTTCCTTTCCATGACTCTGTTGATCAGGAATTTCCGTTTTGCTACCGCTGACTCGGCCGCCTCGTCAAAATCCATGTCATCTTCGTCAGTAAAGCGTCGAAGGGTCGTCATGACTTTAAAGTGTATTGCATCGAGTTTGATACGATGAGTCCTTTTAAGACGCTCTAAATAAGTGCTTCGTAGCCTCTTTCTACTTACAGGTAATAAAGTATTGAAAGCGGCAGTCTCGGCATAGTCTTGGGTTTTTCCCTTATCCAGGAACTGTTGAACTTCTTTCAGGTAGAATTCTTCCAGATCTTCCCTGACTGTTTCACGTAATGGCTTCCATGGATCTGGTTCATCGTAGTCGATTTTTCCTTCCTCTTCGGAGCTGCTAGTCTCTTCTTCCTTCTCCTGTTCAGGTTCCTCTTCGGAGCTACTACTTTCCTCCTCTTTCTCTTCTACGTTTTCATTATAGTTTTCTTCCAAGGGAAAACCAAAAAGACCTGTTTTACTCATGGTCTTTATTCTCTTGTCGACTTTTCACCCAAGACAGTTGGCTTCAAATGAAGCCAAGTCGATTGAAGTACTTTTTAATATACTAATTCCTGATCTCTCTTTCTTAGGTAGCAGCGTAGGAATCCTTCATGCGTCAAGAGGTGACTTAACACGCGTATTCTGTCATCACTGGCGGGATGTAAATCCAGAACCATGTACCCGAATGGTCGTTTAATCACTTTTTGATACATATCCATCACATCTTGCCAGTAAGTGGGAAAAGCTTGAAGCAGTAAATTCTTCATCCCTAACTGATCTCTTGGATTTTTGAAAGCTATGACGTAGTGGGCGTTCCTGGAAATACTCTTGGCGTATTTCCCCGGTGGAAACATGTCTTGGCACAAGTACAATACGGTTATTTTGATGATGTGAATGTTTGGTGAATAAGTCTAGTAACGCTTTGTCTTCACCTCCCTCTGCCATCAGATCGTCTTACACGCGTAAACCCCCTTTCGGAAACCGTTTTTGAAATGGGAAGGTTGGTAGGAGGCGGTTTGGAGCTGTGAGTAGGCGTGTTTTCGAGAGCCCCGTGATTTTGGATCGTTAGCTCCTTTGAGGTTTGTTTTCTTGTATCCTGGTTTTGTCAGATTGTAACAGGCCTTTTGACCACTTTTTGCTTCGCGATTATAAGTGGCATCGCTTCGTCCTAGCCATTTAATTTCGAAGTTTGGATGATGGAAAGTTCTGTTGAAAGTGAAGCCGTTACAAATTTGAATATCGAAAGTTCTGTTGGCGCCAAAACTGTCCCGGAGGGTACTGATGGTGCAGTGGATAATGTCCCTTGAGAGAGTCTTGAGAGTGTTAATGATGTAAACACGACTTCCACTGATGATAATGGGGCTTCACAATCTGCTGATGGCCAGAATGAAACCCGATCGTATGTAAATGCAGATTCCTATGCCTCGAGAGCGGGCAGAACGGCTGGTCGTGATTCCTCTGATAAACAAACCTGGCAGCGTCCTACTCATTCCGCGGCTAATGATATGCCGAAGCGCCCCAGAACTGCTTTATTTACGCCATCACGTTCCACTTCGGCGAGATCTGTCTTTGAAGCTTTGAGTATGGCAAATATTGACGCCTCGGATATTCAGTGCATGCAACGAAAGATGAACAGTGAGATTGTAATTACTTTCAAGTCAGTGGATGTTAAGGAAAAATTTCTTCGTTTAAACGCTCTCACCGTTGGAGAGTACAGCTACGGTACGCAAGACATTGATCGCCCTATGACCTTTTTAACAATATATGACGCTCCATTTGAACTGAGCGATTTAGCCATTATTAGGCGGCTTGCGCCCTTTTGTGAGGTTGTGCATTATCGCCGGGGCAAATTCGATTTTATCCCAGGAGTCTGTAATGGCCTACGTCATTACCGCGTGAGGGTAACAAAGCCTGTCCCAAGTTTTATCCGGTTTGGTAAATACCAGATATTTTTGAAGCATGACGGCCAAGTACCAACCTGTCGGCGATGTAACCTCGTTGGTCACTTTAGTTATGATTGCAACCTGAAGGTTTGTTTTAAATGCGAAAACATTGGCCATGAGGCTGGTTCGTGTCCGGCGCCACGTTTATGCCATTTTTGCAAGGAAGCTGGCCATACTAGCCGTGAATGCGGTTATTCTTGGGTTTCGACATTAATCAGGGGTACCACAACAGACGAGTCAGCCCCTGTTAATGTGGATCGTTCCGATGGGGAAGATAGTGAGGCCTCCTTCAAGACCCGCTCGGGAGACTCATTTAAATGGGCCGATGATTCGGACCTCTTCGATGAGGATGAAGATGATGATGATTTTAGAGATGCCGAGGCGCAACCTCTTGCTGCGGCTTTGCCCCTGAGTACGTTGCCCGCTGATCCGCCCTTCTTTGAGCCATCTGAAAATGAGCCAGCTGCCACTGAACCATCGACCGCTGAGTCGACAGCTGTTGGGCCGTCCTGCACCGATGTATTAGATGCTGTACTGCCTACAGAATCTCTGCCTGATGCCCAACCAAATCAGACTGCCGAGAACCAGGCCTCCCCGGCCGACCATCAGCCTGATGGGGTACTAGATTCTCAGGGCTTCATAAAGCCCCCAGTCGTAGTAATTGATGACCTAAGTCAACCATCTGATCCTCCAATTGCGCTTCATTCTTCAGCTAGTAAAAGCCGGGTTCCCGTCCGTGTTCCTAGACTTACCCGCCGTACCTTCGCTGTGGTTCCTGCAGCTCTAGTAGCAGCCGCCCTCCGCAAGACTACAAAGCCGCAGACTCCCGCCGCCTCTTCTACGCCCATGGAGACTACGGTAGCCCTAAAACGTAAGGCTCAAGCCCAGGCTGACGCTTCCCCCAAGGAAGGGCGGGAGAAGAAGAAAAAAGGCAGGAAGTAGATAGTTTAACTTTTCTTACATGTTTTCGAGTCCTTTTTCCAAGACAATTTCAAGGTTTTGACTATTAATGCGAGGGGTTTGGGGAGTCCCCTTAATAATAACCTCTTCTTTGATCTCATTGAGAAATCTGCATGTGATATTTGTTTCGTTCGGGAAACTTTAGTTAGTTCTGAGGCAAATATCAAAGTTCTTTCCCGTAGATGGCTGGGCCGTAGTGATTGGTCCCCCTCAATTGGCAAACAGGGAGGTGTTGCCGTTTTAATTTCTCCCAAGTGCTCCGATGAAGTAGTACTCTTGAACAAAAGGACTCTAATTGGGCTATTAATTATACCCAGTTGTTATTAAGTTATTGTAAACCCTTCAAAACTGTATGTACTGGTACCATTGCTCGTTGGCTCAAAAAGGTTTTAGAGAATGCTGGAATTGATATCACTAAGTATGGGGCACACAGCACCCGAGCAGCTGCCACATCTGCTGCCAAAGTAGCTAACGTGTCAGTGAAGACAATCATGGATGCTGCCAGATGGGCCAATGCTGGAACTTTCAGCAAGTTCTACGACAAGCCAATCAGGGCTAATGTATCTGATAATTTTGGTATTGACCTTCTGAAAACTCAGTGTTGATGTTAATAAAAACACTTGCCTGAACAGGAGAGTGCCTCTGTCTTGTATTAGCCATTATCTCTGCTCAGGAGGTCATGGCCATCTGCTTTAAAAATCTCCACGTGACTTCGTAGCGACTTTGACCAATCACGAAGTAGAATTTATAAATTAAACGAGGCTTACCTGTAAGGTGAAATTTGATTGTAATCAAACTTCACCTTACAGGTAAGCCTCGTTTAATTTATAAATTTTTTCATCAAATTCCGGCATGTTTGGTATCAAAAGAAACCTAAGAAATCAAGCCTTCTATCTCTGTTGAAGGCTGGGGAGACAGATGACCACTGTCCTTTCAGTCAGCGCTAAAATTACGAGTTCATGTATGACTACATGGCGTGACAAACGTGACATTCGTTTTCGTTTGTCGTTTTGTACGACACTGTCATCCGCTCAAGAAATATGGGAAGATTTTGTGATGTGGAGAGAATTATTACACGGTGAAAAATGTGGCTCGGTAAGTCTTCTGAGTATTCTTTAATTCCCCGAGACAACGAGTAGTTACTGAATTGAAGTATTCTGTATGCCTCCTCTCCTTCTCAACTGAAGTAATCATAACCCTTCAGTCCACATTTTCGCCTGGTAATAATCCTCTCCACATCAACAAATCTTTCCCTATTTCTTTAGCGGATGGGAGTAACGTATAAAACGACAGGGGGAAACAAATAAAGTTGTTTTTAGTGAACCACGGGGGATTTTCTCGAAGACGCCATGCCGCCGTTAGTATTAAGTAATTAATTGGCCCGCTGCTTATGCGCGAGCGCAAATGTCCGCAATTTCTGGCCATGTTTGATATTTGGTGACGGTCTTTTTGGTAATTATGAGAATGGAGCTTCTTCCAAGATACATACCCAATATTTCCAGACTAGAGTGCTAAAACCATACCCTATTTATGACCAAGGTGGCTGAAAAACCCTACCCTTTTGAGGCTGCACATACCCATATAGCCCATATAAGGGAGTAGCCACCCAGCATTATTTCTAAATCAAATATTAGACTGACTCGCATTTCAATGGCTTTTCAAGTTATTATGTTTACATTTGTATGATCCTGATACTGATTGGTACCTCTGATGAATAATAATCATTGATAATCAAATGATGAAATTTGATAAAACGAGTTTACGCTTTTCGAATGAATTTGTGTTTAGCACTTGTTTATTTCAAGTGCAATTATTCAAAATGGTGGCTAAGTAGAGGTTGTACAGGATGAACATGAGCAGAGAGTTATGGTAATCTAATTTTTTCTTTACCTCGTGTGTTTCTCTGACTCCCATTACTAGGGCTTATGCCCAGTGGATCTTTCATGGGTTTCACATAGCACTTTAATTTACACTTCAGAGTTAATTCTTTGTTCCACCATTTGTGTTAATAGTGCTACGCGGCCCAACATTCGCATGTGCTTTATAACTATGTCGTCATATCCTCTCAAATTTTCTAACGCTTCCTGTTTCTCCTTAGATATATTCCTTTGTTAATGAACTCTCAAATCATGCAGACATAATTGCTATAATTGCTCCCGCAAATTAAAAAAAAAAATCTCGAGCTCTTCAGAAAGCTTTATTTCTTTGTAAAAATGCTCAAACAGCACTTACATACGGTGTAGTGACGTTTGCTTGCTTAGTAGCCATGGCTCCAGTCATCTCAGCGAGGTGAACTTCAACAATCTCACCCGACGAGTGATCAATTAAAAGCTTGCCGCTCCCGTGTTCGGAGTTTAACAAGGCATCGTTCTTCTCGCGAAAGCAACTCGAGAATAAAATTAAACCTTAGCTGAAGTTCAGTTTGTGATTGATACCTGTCGTCTCCTTAGCCAATCAAATTAAGTAGTTGTGTGCGCTAGACTAGGGCTGATTTTATCGATTTTTTATGCAAATGAACCCTAGTCCTCAAACCAAGATGGCGGGCCCTAACCCTAATAACGTCACCTTGGTGACATCAACCCTTCCCAGTCCCCTATCCCTAGTTCCCCTATGACGTCCCAGTCCCCCTTTGACCCTTTAGGACCTCATCCCTAATTAACATATCCATCATGGCGCCCTAAGAAGGTGGTAACCCTAGTACTAATTTAGGGAGTGATATGACTCTTATATTTGGATCATGACGTGTTTACTTATCCATGTGGGGCAACTTTGTTTAGCTTTTGAAATGAGTTTATTCACAATAAACTACTAATGTACATAATAAAAAGTGCAAAGCACATGGGCTTGGCCCCTCACATAGAAATTCCGTATTAAAATAAAAACCTAGAGTATTACTTTAGATCCACACCGTCAAATATAAGGTTCAAGAATGTCTCTG